>QVNW01000191.1:0-109083 GCA_014825475.1 Pseudomyrmex flavicornis
GTTTGTGCGGACAAGAACTCGCCGATTGGAGGAAGGGACCACTTGAGCCGGTCGAGCGATTTACCTCTTTTACCTGGGCTGATTTTGAACGGGGATCGGCGACCTGGACGGTCTCATCGGGAGGCAGCCGCCAGGAGTTCCTCTCGATGTTAACGCTGGCGTTCATAGCGGCCTCCTCCTCCGCCTCCCGTGTCCTTCGTCGGTCTCAGCCACTTCGTCCTCGCAGGATCGTTTCCCCAAGGTCCCCAGGGTAACCCCCGGGCCACTCCTGGGGCCGAGGGTTCTATTACACCAATCCACAGTTCCTCACCTGAAAAAAGAAATTGAGACCTGGCGATGAATTTACAGAGTAGTGATATATAGAACGCGGCGACAAACGAAATGTCTGCCGGGGTAAAGCGTTTCGATAAAAATTACTCAACGAATTGACGAAACGTCGAAGAACGTCAGGAAAAGCGAAGAAATAATAATTTAGATTAGCTTAAAAGTAAGAGCAATATAATTAAAGATAAAATTCAATTCGAACATGTACAAGAAATTCTGAATTTTTCTTAAGCAAAGATTTTTCCGAATTAATTAGTTAATTTGATAAAATTGAATTTCTTTCTCGAACTCTCCTTTTATTATGATATCCCATGCAAATCACTCGAAGCCAATCAACAACGTCGGGATGATCGACGTTGCAATTTTTCTTCAAGAATTTAATATCCGCGCAAAATATGCGATTAGTCAACGGCCCACGAATTCCACAAGAAAGTTTATATAAACGTTTAACTCGCCATTTGCACGAGAGGGAAAAGTTGGCGTTTCGCTATATCGCCCCGGTTATTGCGCACTATTTTTTCGTTTACAACAAAGTTGCAATGAAGTATGCGAACTAACTTAAATGTGATATAACCGAGCACTCCCGATCTCGGTTGTCTGTAAATTTATGGAGCGGAAAAGAAATACAAAGGAACGAGAAGAGATGGACGGTACAGAAAGAGAGAGAGGTCGCGATAATCAAACTTTTTATTCCTCTTGTTTTACTGTTACTCCGATAACGTGTGCGCGCACTGTTAAACGTTAAATGTGCATTTACGAGAGAATTTATTCGATAATCACAATTAATTTACTATAAAATTTTATATTTGAACTTGACATTTATATATTTTCCTATACATAAACTACTACTCTCATTTAATAAATTCCTACATTAAACAGAAATGTTTTTTTTTTTTTTATCTCGATCGTTTTGAAATGTATGAATAAAATATCTTTGCCAATCGTCAATATTTCTTTCAATGCGTAAAGATAAAGTAAGCAGGCTGAAAATGAGAGAGAGAGAGAGAGCTGAGGAACTCCCGTGAGGGAGAACGAAGCGGAGGACGTTGTCCTCGCGCGCGTGGGGGATGCGGGGCGGCGTGCGGCTAGCTCCACGTGTGACGTCAGAAGCGTTACGTCAGTGGTGCGGCAGACTGTGTAGGTATATCTCAGCCTCTCGGCGATGGTGGAAATGGCTGCGCTGCGGAAGAGACCGCGAGGACAAGAGGCGGAAGGAAGGGGATGATCGAGGATTCACAGATGCCGCATGGAGGACGGGGCTGACGCAAAATAAGGTCGGCCACCCCGCGCGCGCGGGAGAGATCCGTCCTCGGATTTCATTCATCAGTCACAGTGGATCGAGCGCGGCTCTCTCCACCGTCGGGGTAACGGAATTAATCCGCCGCGGTTGTCTGCGCAGCAGGAAAGAACGCGCGTGTCGATATCGGCGATTTCGGGTCAGCATGTCGAACTGGGACGGAATTTCCAAAGGCAAGCAATTACAGCGCGACACGCTCACCTCCATCGAGCTGGTTGTGCGAGTTTATGTCGATTATCGTAGTAGGTAACGCGGTGGTAAATTAATGGTCGTGGGATTAGTTAGAGAAAAGGATAATCCCTCTTCTCGAGGGAGAGATAGACCGATCAATTCTGTCTTGGTAACACAAATTGTTTGGATGATGTAAGCGTAAAGATAAGTTTAACGCGAGCTAAAGGGAAATATATTTTTTTATTTACACATTTTTATTTCAAGGCGACGTAGTTGAATTTTAATCGATCTCTGTTTTGAGTACGTCATTTTGCTCGAGCTGCTCGCGTGTCGGCGTCATAAATCAATTCCCGATTATCGTTCGGTAAAAAGGATTGCAAGAAACGCGCGCAGCGGGGTAATCGAATTCACACTGCGAATATACCGCGGAATGGATCCCGCAATTTCGCTAAGCTCACTCCTCCTTAACTTTTTGTAAATGCATCCTTCGCCCGTTTACAAGCTACGTGGCGCCAAATTGACTCGTAAAATATTTCATACAATGTCTCCGCCGTTATCTCCTCTCACTTGATCGATCGACCGGCTAAATTTCTTAAATGGCAAAACTCCCGGCGGGGGTGACTCTTCGTTGTGCGTTTGACAAAACACGCAAATCTCTCTGATTTCGAAAATGTCTCTTCAGATAAAAATATATAAAAAAAGTATGTGTGAGAGAACACATTTATATATAGACTGAGAAAAGTAGAGCGATCAATTCCGCCGGGAAGTTTCTTGCGCGGCAAAAAATATTTTGCAATATTTCGAGCGTCCTCCGAGGGTGGAAACTCATCGTGACTTATTCCTACTGTTCTTTGTAGCGGGATCATTATCCCTGAGGCGGAACGTCGAGCAATTACGCGCGGTTTTCCGTGCTGCAGAAAATTCCGAGCTCGGCGGCTTCTTTAATTTTGTCTTTCTTCACGTGAGGGAAGGTCGTAGACAACCTGTCTTCCCGAGAAAAGTATCGAGATGTTGCTGTTTAAAAGAAGGAAGGACCGTGAGGTAGGACGTATCGTTCGCTCAGATCGATACGCACCGCATCGACCTCGTCTTCTCATCTGACTCTCTTTCCATGGTGCATTTACACAACATTGACATCGATGTTCTTCTCGGGAGAGGACTACTCGTGTGATACGCGCAAAGTCCATTTGCGTCAAGTCGTAACGATTCACTGACAAATAGCATATACATATCGCGTTTATCGATCTTTACAGTATCGCGCTCGACTATTTATTTAGTCATTGCGCTGCGTTGATTAAATTTCACGATGTGAAATTAACCTGATTTAACCGCAGCGCGCAAATTGCATTTATTTCTTTTTTTCGTTTGCAAATATATCTACCCGAGTTCTTTTTTTTCTGGTCTTCGATTTCAAAATTAATGTATGAAAATTGCGAAATTTGATTTCACGTTTCCGGTTGGACTTTGTTTGTAACAATTGCAAAATTTTTTCTCCTTATTTGGAAATATTGAAATATAAATTATACAGTGTTGCGAAAATTTGCAAAGAGACACGTTTCATTTCCTTCGTACGTGCAACGGTAATTTAGATCCAAATTATTTATGGGTATTTCGCGCGCGCGTATTACTAATTTAATATAATACGCATGTTTAACGCGTTATCTTAGTGAGGATTATTATTTAACATGTCTATTATATATATGCATCGCTATTTATAAATATTACAACATATCGAGACATGAGATTCCTCTCTACGCATTTTCATCATACGAGGTTCGTGTCAGTTTTGTTTTCAATATGCGGTGGCCACCGAGATAAATGGCATTCACGTTTTCTGATGCTGAAATTTCGTTTATCGATGGCGAAGACGCGTGATGCTTAAATCAACATACGCGTATCTCACGCGTATCGACGCGAATAAAAGCGAACGTAGCGCGTAACGGCTTGCCGATGAAGGCGGTGCAAATACGATTTCGTTATTCGTCTCTCGCGGGCATCGCGCATTGCACGCACGTGCAGACGCGCGTACAGCAAATATCCTTCGTTGAATACGCTCCGGACTCTGTGCAACATCATTCTTTCCTTTTGCCGTGAAAGATTTGCTTCTCGCGCCACCAGACACTTCCAAACAAATATTCATCATTCCGCAAGTTGGAACAAAGACGTGAAAAAATAAATCGCGATGACGCGTTTGTCTCTGAAACGAAACTTTAAATTTATTTTTTTTAATATCAGAGATTTTGCGCTCGCTCGCAATTACTCTTGCAGAGGAAAACATTTGCTCACGTCGAATCACACGCCGGTGACGTGAGCGGTACACATCCCGCTTTGAAGTTCGTATCACGAGGTTGCCGCGAGGGTAGATATCTGAGAGTAGAATACCTAAGTAGAATACCAGAATTAAACATGTCGCAATTATAGTTCACACTCGGTCGTTACGTGAACTAGTGACTAATTTCCATTTCGTCGTTTAAAGATGTATAATATGGAATACGGTAGGTTCAGTTCGTTATCGTTCACGCGAACTTGTAGATACACTTGTGTTTTAGTGATGGAGTTGATGGCGAGTTGAAAAATAATAATTCCGTGATTATTTTGGAAATATTAAAACTGGTCTCTTCAAGGAAAATAGCAAAGGATCTTTATATTTTTCCTTTACGAAATCAAAATTGACATAAAGTAGCGGTAGTAGAATATGCATAACAGCAGAAGCAGCGGAGTAAATGATATTTGAAAAGTGCACATATCCAAAAGTGTTTTCCTAAAAGATTCTTCTCGTGCGCGGTTCGGCGTATAAAAAGAAATCGTCTCTCTCTCTTCAAACTTATTGTTGAATCAAGATCGCAGTTGAACAAAATACTCCGCGGTTGGCCGCCGAATGTTTGCAACTTCATTCCAAAACTCGAGTAAAGAGAGGAACTCAATATTACTTCCTCTTTCCTTCTCTTTCTCCTCTCCGAGGATACCGATGTCTCTCGTAAATAACGCGCTTCGCTCGCTAAATCGCGATGCAAACGCTCGCCCGCTCGCCCGTATACAATGCGTGTCGATCTCCTCGCAAGCGCGGACGAAGTTAACTTTTTCAACTGCTGGTAATCAATGTCTCCGCTTACGCGGAAACGCAGCTTGAAAACAAAGCCATTTGTCTGTCCCGCGGGGCGAAAGGAATAAGCACTGACCGAGGTGTTACGGCCAGTAGCGCGAAAAACGATGACGAATGCGCCGGAATAGAGCCAGCTTGCATTTTGATGACGATTTGCCGGAGTTCTTTTTTTTCTTTTTTTTGTTTTTGTCCCTTTCGAGAGAAAAACGCTAAAAATCGACGATGCGCGCCATCGTAGTCTCGTTAGAGCGATACAAGCGATTCGAGAATGATCTGATCAAAATTCACCGACCGATCTTCAGCAGGTTGTGGTAGTTCTTGATGAAACGCTCGGAACGTTTCTCTCTTTAACGGAAATTTGATTTAACTAACTTTGAATGCAAAATTAAGCAGTTTAGGTTAGGTTAGGTTAGGTTTTAAGTTTAGTGAAACTTAAATCAAATTTCAAAATTTCAAAACACGAGTAAGTTCCACAATCAAGATTCTGTTGAAAGAAACTGAATAAAGTGATGATGACCTCCGTCGATTAATTTAAATGTGAAAAACGGCAATTCTGAACCAATAAACGGGATATTTTTGCAATTACGCCTGGAAGTTTTCACATAATCGGAAGAGTTCGTTTCTTACGAGAGTCTCTCTTGTATATGAGTCGTATTTACTACTCTTTAGGGAGCGCTCGTTCATCATCCGCGATCAGTCGACACGATAGCGCACGTAGCGTGAATGTAGTTCGGTGATGCGACAAAGATCGAGGTGATTAAAAACCAAGCTTTACAGCGAAATCATTGGCGAAGTTCGCGAAAAAGAGTTAAAGACGAGTTCTCACAAAAGCGTTTTAAAAAACATTACGTGATACGTCACGAGAAAAGCTTTGCAATTCACAACGATGAGGATTAATTTGGCAGCAAATACCCTTACTTCGTTAGTTTCTTTTATTTTTTTTCTGCTAACAAAGAAAAAATTGAGTTTCATTTGAAATTAAAATATGTGATAATTTACAAATGACCACAGTCAACGATATTGGCATCGCTGGCACGAGGGAACGAGCACGAAAATATCTTTTTGCTGTCTCGCGATCGGTTACGGAGAGTGGTGGAAGATTTATCGTGCGGGCTAGCAATCGAATTCGGGAGACAAATAGTTACTTAGGTGGAATAGGTCCGACTGTGAAATCGGTCGCATGGCGAACACCAGGCGATACTCAAGTTAGTAAAAAAACTTCCGCAACAGCAATCGGAACGACTGATTACGGCGGAATTGTCTGAATCCGTCTTCCGTGAAAAACATCGATCTCGAATTTCTCCGGTGTGGTTCTCTCCTCTTCGGAGAGGCACGTAACGCTATCCGCTCGGCGAGCGGAATTAATTATCGGTAATTTGCCGATTTTTTTTCGTACAATACACCTTCGTTCCCGAGGAAGACGAGAGAAGCGGATCCACTCGATATACCTCGCGCAAATGATCCACGGAGAAAACCGGATCGATCGGCAAATCCGTGATAATCGCGTTATTGTCGCTCGAAACTACCTGTTGTATTCACACCCGAACGCAACCGATCGATTACGGCACGGAAGCGGACTCGCTTAACGACCGTATTAAGGCCGATCTGACATGATTCCGACACCGGCAAGTATCGGCATTTTGATGCTGTCGATTCCCGAGCGCTCGGATATCTGATATCTCCGCAAAGCTGAGACAGATATTCGTATATTCAAATACATACTCTAGACAATTGCGACTTGATTAATATTGCAATTCCTCCGTATCCGGAGAGAGATGCTCGCGCGGTTCTTGGGATTTCGCGCACTTTGCCAAACTCGAGATTCGTGTCACGGGAGAAGGAGGGAGGCAAAAGGGGGAGGCTTCGGTCGCAGAAAGTCCGCGGAATTGCGCGAAAGCGGGCGGGCAAGCGAGCAAAACGCGCGTCTCTTTGCGCGACACAGAAATAAAGCGAGAGGCGACCTGGCTCGCAACCAAGACGTTTAATCTCGCGGATCGCGGCGGACCGATCCCCGGTTCGACGGCTACTAAATCCGGGGAAATATCCCGTCGTGCTATTGCACAGTATGCAGCACGCGGAGCGTGCAGCCGCGCTTGCGAATCGATCTTCTCTTGCACATAGAATATATGTATGTATGTATATATATATATATATATATATATGTGTGTGTACCCGTTCACCATAGTTATCTGACGGAATCGATTTATAAAGGTTGACGTGAAATTTATTTTATTGCGAATTATATCTATCGAGGACTTTAGGATATTACACTTGAGAGAGTGAGAGAGAGAGGGTTCCTGCAGATAATGATTGAATGTGAATGAGAACGATTTACGATCCGCGATTAAAGATATAAATTATGACGGCCGTGTAACGCGCCGTATCATGATGCGAACATGTAGCAAAATAGTGGCGCTTAAAAGATGAGTTGTCGCTAAGACGCGCAATTCTGAATTACGAACCATAAATTCCAGGTCGGCGATAAGGTTTAATTTTACGAGCGAATTTTATGATGAGAGATTATATGTGATGGAAATTGCTGTAGCAGCCAGAATCTGAGAGATGTGAGATAACGCCATTTGCTGCGTCATCGGCGAGTAATTCTGTGTATACATGAAAGAGACATGAGGACGCCGCCTCGCGCGTGAGAGAAATTCAGTCCCGACGTCACGCGCGTTTGCCTGAATTACGACAGCGAATTTCGGAAGATTCGGGGATTTGTTTCCGCGTTTTTCTCACACAGAACGTTTTGTTCTCGTTGTTCGCAAGAAGAAGATCAGAAAGGACGAACAAAATCGCGTCTCTACGCTTCGCTCGCCGCGGCAAGAAAATCGGCCACAGCGGACGTTTTCGTCGTTGTCTTGTCGGATAGTTTAATCTCTCGTGCAACCTCAGGAATTCGGAGCTCACTTCTGTTTTTCTCTCTCTCTCTCTCTCTCTCTCTGCGTTGCGTAGATTCCGCCGCGATATATTCCCGACGCCGGTTCACGCAGGAATCCGCTTTCGCAGCAATTTCAACGTTTCGCATTTTCGATAGACCGCGCCGACGTACAGGGCACGATCCCGCCGTCGAAAGTTTCGTTCTTTTTTGAGTTGCACAAGAGTTTGATCCTACCTCTCTCGGAAACTTCCCTCGCTTTCTTGTTATCTCTTTATATATCCTCTTCCCCGAATGATCCTTCCCTGAACTGATCCTGACAGGTAATCCGAATCTGCGAAGTTTTCATTTTTTGTTAATTGTTTTTTGTCTCTCCGAAGTGTGACTCGACATTCTTGATCGTGAAATTTCTCTTTCAAAACGAACAACTTTCTTTCTGTTGTCTTCGTCAAAGAGATTTGATCTCAGCGGGAGATGATTAAATCTCGTTTTGCAATTTAGTTCTGCGTAGAAGAATCTTCGATCGAGATAGCTTTGTACAGAGCTTTTTTGCAAAGTTCCAAGTTTGCAATACACTTTAATTGAAATTAAATTTGATATGTAAGCTGCTCAAATATTTTGTCACGAGAAGATGATAAAGTGTACACACTGAAAATATATTCTCTGCGTTAAAACTTATAATTTTGCGAAAAAAAAACGAGAAAATTTAACAATAAAAAATTGCGCTCGTCTTACTCTGCGAGTTTTCGCGTAAAATTGAATTGATACAAAAGGTGCTAAAAACGGAAAGTTACACTACAAAACGATTAAAAAAAAAAAAACAAAAAAGCTCGTTTCGCTGAGTCCATCGCGTTTTGCCGAATGGATCTGTATCACGAATTCGGATATGACAGTGATCGAGCGACGCCAAAAACGCGACCGGAGCAAAAAAGCGCGATATATTGAAGAATGCGAGGCGCATTTTGCGCGCGTAACGCATATAGTTATTTACGCGAGATAGATTGACGTGCGCGCAATGGCGACGGATTTGAGAGAGACGTCGGATCTGGAGAGATGACAAGTTTAATTCTCACAGTCGTTTGCTCGTCGACGGGCACGAAAGTTATATCTGATTGGAAATATATATCAAAGGGGATGCGTTTCACGGACACGGCGAAATTTTAGAACTTTTTCTTGAACAATCGAGACAGAAGAAGAATTCTGCACATCTCGCATAAATGTCAGAGGCACGCGGCGAGCCATTTAGCGGTACATTTGCTGCGCGGCACATTATAACTCAAACGGCATTGTCAGCCATCTCGACGTACATACAACATACGCGTACGTACGTGTTTCGTCCGCCTTCCGCGTGGACGATTACGCGAAGTAGAGAATAAAAAAATAACACCACGATGTTTTCCCGTTAATGGAGCCGCATTGTATCTGACACGCGTTGGACGCGGCTGTAAAAAGCGATTGGAAAAATATTTGTTCGATAGAACGATAAAATTGCTTCCGCGCCCACGCGGCAATCGTGTCTCTCGCACAATATTAATTAATTACCGCTTCTCTCTGTGTAACAATCGTAGAAGCAGCAGCGAATGAACTCGATTACATAATAGTTTTTTCCGCAAAAATAAAAACGACATCTTTCGTTGTTGACGTTTAAGCGCTTTCTTTTATCGCGCGTGAGTGTCTCTTTTATTAAATATTCTAATGAATTTCTATATACAAAAGTTAATTCAATTGCAGTCTCATTGCACAGTCTCATTGCATATTTGCGCGCGTTACGTACATATCTTATAAATATTATATAAAACTTGTTCAAAGTTTAATGCGAGTGTGAATTCACATCTGTTTAACATGTATGTACACGGTCAAATAATTTATTAAGTGTCTAAAAAAAAAAAACTCTTTGCAACGAAATTTATAGAGAAATATAAATAGAAAGCAAAAATATATTATTTTACGAATTATTAGATATTAAATTCCGGAAGTGATACATATTTTATCTAGAAAATACGATTTTTGCTAAAGAGTTATTCAATTTCGAGTCCGGTGAAAACAGTGTGCTATTGCATGAATGTTTTAGCAGATTAATGATCGTTGAAAGTGGTGCGAGCACGCAGTTTCTGCATGCGCGCGGCGCAGCGAACAAATATGTTGCACATGGCAGGAATAGTACTCTACAGAGTGTTCCTCGATACCACTTCAGTATTTCCTCTTGTTTTTGTTTTGTTTGTTTTGTTTTTTTTTTAATTTTTTGCATTTGTGTGAATGTGTATTGCTGAGTAATAGCAGGTTTTAACAATAAACATTTCTGCCAGTTTTGGCCGTAGCAATTAAAGGTATTTATTACGTTTTCAGCATGCCTTACGGAATATATACACCATTTTGCGTCTTGTTTTTTTTATAGTAAATTGTAAGACTTTTTTAAACTAAATTGTAACAATTGTTAGAAGTATTTATTTTACGAATTGTATTATTTTAGTCGGATGTACTTTTCGGATAAAAGCCAAACTTTGGGACAGAAGCGTGTGCCTTATAGTGGATGAGATTACTTTTTCTTTTCTTGCGACGGCAGTGAGATAAAGGTTTCTTACAAAGAAAAAAAAAGAATCTTTTATCCGAGACCTGCATTTGACTTCTGTTTGATAATTGCTTACGTAAAATTGCAGCTATGTGTGGACGATACAGTTTCATACAAAGTTGGTCATAAACTTATGCATATGCAACGGCATAATATATTTTGCCGTTCGTCGCAAAAAACGGATATGACTGTGTATTTCGATGCGCTCGAGATACACGTGACGTAATATGATGTTTATGGCGTCTTCGTACGCGCTTTATGACGACAACCACTTCCGTCTGTATCAGCTCAGAAGGAAGTGGTTCAACTGTTCACTTGGGACCTAGCTTGTATATTTACGATGTTTGACTTTTGCTTTGCACACGAAGGGACAAGGAATACGCGCGCGGGGAAGCCGAAAAATTCCCTTCGTTTCTGAACATGGCTGTCTGCCAAGATCGAAAGACGTGCCTCTCGAAGAAACTCTCTTCTCTATTTTTTTATTTCACTATTTAAAATCGATCACGACGAAGCGGCAAATTTTGTGGAAAATGAAATTTTGTAATTGACGAAAAAACTTTTGTAATTGAAGAAAAAACTTCAAATTTAATTAGGAACGAGAAAAAAATTAGAGAAGTTGAGAAACTGCTTGAAAATTGTGTTATCCCGAAAGACATTTTGTCACTCTGTTTTTTTAAATGTTATTCTCTAGTTTCTATACGCGTGTACGTGTTTCTATACGTTTTTGTATACGTATGTACGTGTTTATATAACTTTGGACAAATTTTTATTAGCATTGTTCGCTCGAAGATCGAATAGCTGTAAAATGTCTTTTACACTTGCCGAAGTTGCCGAAGTTGCCGAAGTTTCAGCTTAATTGTCCTACTTTTCGCGATGAAATAAAGTTTACTGCCGGCCGACAACGACGGTGGAGGAATGGACGTAAGAATCGTGTTAAAATAAATGTTGCAAGGCAACTGCAATGACGTAACATTCCAGAAGTTTTCCGACAAGTCAATTATATGATTTCGCCAAAACGAGCTTCATATCCGAAGCAGCGAGAAAAAGAAGAAATGGAAAACGCGAAATCTCGCGAGAGAGGCGGAAGAGACTGTTGCCGTGGAAGAGCACGTGCTCTTATGCAAAATCTCATTCTTCCGCTCTCTCTCGCCCGCCCGACGCGGCGGTCCTATCTTTCCTATCATGCCGCGCGCGGAAGAGTGCCGCGGCGACAGAGTGTAAAAATCGAAAAGAGAAAGAGGAAACGAAGAGATAGAGAGAATGCGACGCGAAAAAAGGACAAGCGATACAATGCCGGTGATGTTGGGGATTCCCGGATTTCTGCGGAATGCGGTGCGCGCAAAGCTCTGCCCGCGCGGAATTTTCTGAGAGCTCACGCGCGCCACTTGAAAATATCCATAATTTCGTGTCTGGAATTAATATGCGGCTGTCAGCGGAAAAGCACGAAGCGGAATTTTTTTTTGTCCCCCGTTTATGCCGGGGGATAACGTTGTTACCCCGAACGGCCGAAAAATAACGTTACCTAAAAACGAAGCGTTCGCACTCTGGTGTAGTCAGTCCCTCGTTTGTTCGCAAAATTTCTCACCTACGTAGAATTTACTTCAACGCACTTTTTTTCACGATTTATACGTTTCACAATATTGCAATAATTTAATTCGAAATATAATATATAGGAAAATAAAGTATGCAAAATCTGACGACTGTCCGCTCGAGAGAATTTCGAATACGCGGGAATTCCGCGCGAAACGTTCCAGGGAACAAAATCCTTCCACGTCGAAGCGAGAGAGGCTGACGTTCGGTGGGTAGTGATTAATTTCTTTCTTTCGCGGCGCACTTAGCACGCGATAATGGAGATTTTCGCGAGGTTCGTTTTCTCTCCCTCGTTCCGGGCATTCTCGTCGCTCCTTCTAGTGGCTCATTAATCCGTCAGTTCTTTTTTATGTCAATGTTGGCAAAGAATCTCGCCACTAACGGACAGATTTTTCTCGAATTCGACTTGATAATGTACGTACTGTTCTGAATTATTGTAGAAAAGAGAGAGATGCAATGACGATAAAGTCGAAATAAGAAAAGAGAGTTAATTAATCCGACGAATGACATCGAGTTTCTTTGATTTTAGAAGTGATACATCAAAATTGTATTTTATACATAATTATAGAATATGTAATACATAATTATGGAACGATATAATACATGCAGTTTAGTGGCATATGCAATAATTGCTGACAGGCGGATAATTCATGAGAGAGCGGAAGAGAAAGAAACGTAAATGATTGCGGATTAATAAAGTGCGCAGCTGATGCATGCTAATCATTGATGGCGTCGCAATTAAATATGTATCGCGATGATACTCTAATGACTGATATTGTATGCTTGATGTTATTTAATTGCGGCATATCCGTTTCTTTACATTTAGAATTTACAAAGCACTAAAAGATGAATAAGCGTGTAAATTTTTCATTAAAATTGAAAGGCCTAAGAGCTGCGATAGTTTCTTCGTTCGCTCGGACTTCACTGCCGCTTTATACTCGGCGCATTTGCTTTTATTCAAACCAATCCGCGGATTACTTCGGTCGAGTAATCTCGTAAAGATTTCTCATCGTTACAATCCGAGCGAAATGTTCTTGCTTTGTTACGTTAAATTCACCGAAATTATTTCAGCCGAGATTAATATAGTTTTAATTTTTTGCCGCGCGCGTATATAATATATCCGACGAATTTTGCGATAAAATAGAAAATACGCTGTGCACTGCCGGCCAGCTGTTTCCGTAAACGCGCGCGGGAGAGAAACAAAAGAAAGATACGCGAAGATATACAAGAGATAAAACGATATACATAAATGGGAACCTGACAGATGTACGCGCGCTCATGAAAGTAAAAAGATAAAAAAACAAATAAAAAAAAAAAAAAAAAAAAAAGAAAACAATTTTCGCTGCTCGCGTCGCTTTGAAAGATTCGAAACTGCTGCATTTCCTTTACGCCTCAAAATCGTTTCCTTTACGTACGGCGGGCGCAGGGAAACGTTTCAAATTTCCTGCCGACTGTACATTGTAATCGCGAGCGATCGACTAAAGTAGATGTTGTCTCCGTGCGCGCGCGCGTTGCGATACCTTCGTTATTACGGCCGACTTCTCGTTGTCTCGAAAACTATTGCGAGAGAGAGAAACGTAATTCGAGATAGCTCCGAGAGAATTGACAATCAACGAATCGACGATAAGACGGGCGCGCGCTCAGTCGTTGAAGCTATAAGAATCCTCGTTGCTTGCGCTATTATCGCTCACGGAACAGACAGCGTCGCTGTTATAGAATTGATTATTACGGCATGCCAACGCGTTTCCTCTCTTGCTTTCCCACAAGTTATTCCGACACAATTATAAGAAATTTATCTTGCGCCATCTCTCTCGCCGTCGTTCGCCATTTGCGTCACCCGCGTCCAAATTTACGCAACTCCCGGCCGAATTTGCGCATAAATAAGGCCGCGCGTCGTCTCCTTATATGCTTCCAGTAACTCGAGAATATTCCCTCCTCCTGGATATATTTTTTTGTCGTTCTCTCCTTCATCCACGTACACACTTGTCGTTCTTATTCTCACATACATCAGCGATATAAATAATATTACGTAACGGCCGCGTTTGACGAGAAAAATCGTCGTGTTTCTCACAACAAGTGGAAAATGCGCACGTTGGAGCCACGAGTATAGTCGATAAACGTGTAGAGATCTACGCTTTGCAGTAACCGGATCGAGATTTATGACTTCGACATTTCGCTTGACATGGCTGTTGCGTTCGCGAAACCTGCAGACCGGCTATTCCCTCGGGTCGATCGGATAGAGCAGATCGGATACGTCGCGCGGCGTAATGAAGTGCCACATCGGCAACGACGGAAGATGCCGTCGGGGGGATAGTGGCTGCTGCCGGGGGAACGAAGGATAATATCCGCGAGGTGAGTTTGAACGCGGTCAGAACGCGTGATTAATTGCTCGAGTCTCTCGAAACGCTGACTAAAGACCCCGGTCCCGCATCCGCAGATCTGGCACGTCGACCTGGCGCTCGTGAAAATTAATAACGAACCTGTGCGCGGATGAAAGGTAGGCTTAAGGAGCTTCCATCTCATCCCCCGGCACTGCATCACCGCGTGCGCCCTGTCGGCCGCAATCCCTCGATATCCTCTCGAAGACTCGTCGTCCGTCACACGGTTACGTGTCAGCAATTTCCATGGGGAATTATAATCTGATATCTCGTCTGGTTTCTTCTCTTCCGTAACGGAAATTCGATTTTTTTTTACCACTTCACCGCTAACGACCAGTTGAAACATGATGTTATCCAGGGTTCGTTCTTCGTCGTTAATTCCACTAGTTAGAAAGTCGTAATTTAGACGACGCGCGTCGAAAATCTCGAAGTGTTGCGCGACGGTCGTTTTTTAACGCGGGATTTGCGGGATACATGAATTTGCGAGCGTATTATTTGTTATTGTTACTCGCGAGTGATACGTATTATTCGTTATTCATCGCGAAACGCGACACGAACATGATGTTTATCTTCGCAAGAAGTGATTAAGCGGATCTCGCACAACGGAGAGGATATTAATAACTCAGATCGCATTCGTCGTCACGTGCTTGGGCTCCTCTCTAATAATACTCGTCTATTCTTGCTCAAAATGTGAACTGCAGTAGTTTTACGAGTTATGTACGTAGGTACTTCGACAAAGCGTTAGAGCATATTCGCATATAGAGCTTTGCAATCTGAGCCACAATGCATCCCAAGATGAGGTAGTATTGTATAAATTTCTATCTCCGTTCCTTTCTCACCGACGAAATTTTGTGTATTCGAAGCAGAATGTTAGAACAGATGCGAGCCAAAAAATATATATTATATATATTTATATATTTATTTGTATTATATTTATATATATTAGAGTTTTGTACATAGACATTTTTTATTTTCTCATATAAGCGTTTATAAGTTTCTTCACATGATGTGTGTTCGCAAATCTTTGCATCGAGAAATGTTGTTTACTCACCAATTACCAAAGTTTAACAACGCATAAAGAAATATATATACAGCAATTAAAGTTGATAATAAGTCGATCGGAAATAATTCAATTTAACGATAGATAAGCATCGAAAAGTTTCCTGTCGTGCAAACTCGTTTGCATACTTTCACGATACCTATGGCGAGCCTCGGATGCTATTTAAACTTTAAGTGACTTCGTGTTGAAGTGCTTTAAACACGCTAATTGAAAACAACGAGCCACCAAAGGCGGCCCACAGGCGGGCTAACTGTGGTCGGATGGCGATTCGCGCGGCCCACTTAGACGGATTAGAATAGCATGCGAATGATAAAAATTTGGAAGGAGAAGCCTCCCCTCCCTTCATCTCACTTTTCTCTTTCTCCCACGCTGTGCGTCTGTGTATAAGTGTGAAAAAGAAAAACCTCGCGATATCCGATACTGACGCGACATCGAAGACGGCGGATAAAAATTTGTCTCAAAAAATGACAACGGAGAGAGAAATCGAACAGTCAACCTTCAACTGAATATTTAGAATATCTCTCTCCAATAAGAATCCGAATACTTTCAAGATTTTCCGATGAGCGTGGTGATGGAAAAGGATCGTCGTAAAATTGATGCGTGCAGCACGCCGAAGCATTTTGACCGGACCGGTGTTGCACAGCTGTGAGAGCTGCATTGAAATTTCTCACGCTCGAATACGCACCGAATCGGATCCGAGTAGCATCATCCCAGGCTTTTTGCAAAACTTGACCGGACGGAAGGACTCGCCACCCGAACAAAATTCATTGCTGGTATATTTCCCGCTCATATTGCCACTTCCATCGGCTAACAGCCACCCGGAAATAGTCGCCGCGGCGAGCGCGAAGCGATTTTACATATCGCGACTGCGCGCGAGATGGTCATTTGTAAAATTCCTCGCGCGCGCGCGTGTGTGTCAACGGGCTTTTATTATGTCTATATATATTCATTGTGAAACAATTGGTAATTTACGATAGATTTGTTATATGAGAAGTGAGATGTTTCGTAAAAATGGAACGTTTTTCTCAAATGCTTACTTTCTATTCTTTGTTTATCATATTAATCCTTACACTGCGTGAATTGTAAACTTCCATTTGGAAATCAACAGCGTGCAGCATCGCGTTACGTATCGAATCATTTTTTTTTTTTTTTTCAGCGAACACACTCCCGGAAGGGAAACTTATCGTCCATGAGAGCGACGGAGTACGATTTTCGCGACGCAAATAGACGAGCGCTCGTCTCTCATTCGTTCGTTCTTTCTTTTCGTTTTCAGAGTGGAGCTCTAACGGCTTCGGGCTCGCGACTGAGTAAACACTCGTTCTCTGTCTCATTTTCCGTTCCCTCCTCTTGCGTTCGCCCCGTTGCAACTTCGGCCGTCTCATTCTTTACACCTATCACCCTCTTTCCCTCCCCCTTTTCATCTCTTTCTCTCATCTCTTCGATTCTTTAGTTTTGTTTCCTGGCGTATAAAAGAAACGAGAATCTGGGAAACGTCCAAAATTAAAAAAACAAAAAAGAAAAAAGAAGAAAAATTCGAGGGAGCCAAATTTGCTTCCACAAGAGTATATTCGAACGCCGAATTCCCAATCAAGCTAGAATCTGACTAGAAATGCAAATTTATCCCTCTCGTGGCTTTATGGTATCTTTGTTTAATGATATCTCTCGCAAGAGACAGCCTGTTCGATATAGAAACTTTTCGAGCGGGAAATAAATCCGGAAAGAGAGAGAGAGACAGAAAAGAAAAAAACAAGCACGTCAAAATAAAAATAAAAAAAAAAGTATTTAAGATAAAAATATTCTGGATAACATCAGCGGAAAAATGACCAAAAGTGACGCGCATTTCCGCAAATTCACATAACTGCAATTCCGGGTACGCTTATTATATACGTTTCTTTTGCATCGGAATTCAAAAGCGCGGCTCTCCGCTTCGGCGCAGCATTCGGTATAATGTTTTCTGCGGTATAATGACGAGCTTGAAGAGCGCGAGTGGTATTGGATGAAATATCATACGCGCGATAATAATCTCGTTGCCTTTTTCTGTCTAATGCGACACTCATCTCGATTTTCTGACGCTTGTATATGTGTATCTTTTTCTTTTTCCTTATTTAACGCCACTTCAAAGATGAAAAGGCAACGAAAAGAAATAATTTAATAAATGCAATATCAATTTTTATTAAAAAATTTGAATTTTCATCAAAATTGTTATTCCTATAACATCGTAACAGTCGCCATTATGAAGACTTTAATCTCTCGCGCCGTTTTGTAATCGTTTAATAACGATCTGAAAATTATATCATCACAAATAGTAATAAAACGTCTCAAGTATCTCTTCTGGCAATTAGTGTCGATCTTATGAACAATTTGTAATTGCTCCGGTTCGAAATTATCGAGTCGCATCAAATTTCTTTATCTCAGGGAAGGAACTCAGCCGCCGTTTTCAAAGTGATGAAAATGAAGGAAACACCGAAATGAAACTTTATGTATGCTGTAACATAACTTACAAAAAAGTTGAGATAGTTCGCAGGTTGGCGCTTGGAAAAGAAACCATAAATAATGTTCTCTAGTTAAAAGAACGCGATAAACATCACTCTTCTCACCAAGTTTCGTTACCGTGGAGCGCTGGTGAATCAATCTTCCAAATCTATTAGCATTGTCTGGTCTTATCTGGAAAGGCAAGGTACATATTCATTTAATTAAGCCAGCTTTTAAGATGTGCTGACGTTACTTCTGACAAATTTTACTTTTAACTTGACATCGTTTCAGCGTAGTGTCTCGAAATTCATTGTGTCTCAGCTCAATTTTATCTAAAAATGAAAATATCATAAGTATTTCAAATGAAGATAATTTGAATAACAATCAAAGCGTTTTTCTGGTTAACTGAAGTCCAATAATTGCTTAACCTGTTTATTGGTTGGCTATTGTCGTATTTTACATTTATTTTGGATTAATCGATACAAACCGGAGGTCATTGCTAATTTTATCATTTTATTTAATTTTAATTAAAATTGTATTGTTTTGGAACGGTTTAATTGATTTGGCAAGAGAGAACATCTTCGAGCTAAAGTGAGTTTTGTCTTCTCAAAACTCTTCGTTAGAATAATTCGTTTTATTCGGTTTTGTGTTGCGCGAAACGCCACGTTAACGAGATCAAGAATGATATTTTGAAGCACGTTTTGATTACAGGAGCGCTATTTCGACTCACACGGCCGAGCGACAGGGCATCTCCGCGAAAATAGACACTCGCGTTGCACAGTTGCTCGGCATTATTTCATCCCCGAAATTGACACCGACATCAATCTTCGGTCGCGCAACACGCGCGATCGATATTACGGTCCCAAATGACACGTGAAATCGAAGTCTCTCTCGTAAGCACGTGCGAGTTACATACTTGCTCGCGAAATCACTCGCTGAAAGATCAGTTATTTATAGTTGCGAATAATTTACAGTCCGAAATTTTTATCTGCGAGCTTGAGATGCTATCATGTATGTACAAACTGTAGCATAGCGTAAACATATAAAAAAAATACTAATAGAATCTAAGCAAGAGATTACAGCAGAACAAATTCGGAAATCTAAAAAACGCTCAAACACAACATTTTTAATTTTGCAAAATATTTTTATCTTTAATCATCATGAAGTCCCACAAATTTTAGTACATCCCCGAGATTTCTCGGCAGTAATTGGTCAATTTGCTTGAAGTTCGTATTTCGAACTTCTTCCTTCGACACGCGCGTCTTATACGTCTCTTATCAATTTAAATTCCGAGCGTGCTCGGGATGGCGTCGCGTGCGGCGGCGGCAACGGCAGATCGCGAAAGCGGGCTGCGTTCTCGAGTATATACGTACGACAATACTGAATGGGCCGTGCGTGCCATTCAAAGGCCGGAACACAACGTCCTGCATGGGACTACGCCGCGTGAGAGAGCTTCCGCGGGAGAGGATCGATCTCTCGATTCTTCGGCGCGGCAAGCGCGCGATACACCGCGAAATTACCTTCCAGGTGAAGCCTGTCGTTTCCATGGAAACCGCGGGAGCTTGCCCCGGCATTCTCCTAGGTCAGGGCCGACCTGCTGTGCGTTCTCATCCGCCAATGCAACGAGACCGAAGAAGAGAAGCCGGCGAGCGTGTGATGCTCGCGAAACGAGTGTTTATCGCAATACTGCGGTTTAAATGTGCGAGGCGCATCTCCCGCGAGATATATTTCAAGAACCGGGAATAGCGTAACCGGGCGACGTGCGTTTTATGTCGCCGGCTTTGACTGCGCTTCGAACCGCTCTCCGTTCTGATCTTTACTAGCACATCGTAAACCGTGGCGTTACGATTATTTGTATATATTTTATGAAAGGATATAATCCAGATGCAATAACACTAACGAACGACGATGCGGCAGCAGCGCGACCGGTCGTTGTTGGTGCGCCCGACATAAACCGAATCAATTGATCGAATATAACGATCGTTGACTTTTCGCGTCGACCGTCAATTAATTAATTCAGTCGGAAAATGCATCGGCAGCAAGTGTTTGTGTTTCTAATGAGATGATAATTTGCATATTGACACACACACTGCATTCCGCCGTCTCATCGAAAATTCACTCTTGGCTTAGCAGGATGTAAACGCGAAATTTTACCAGCACCACACACACACACACAATGAGCGCGCGTCGTCCTCGCGCCGTTAATCGCCAGACTCGCTAATTAAAAATCGAAACTGCTGTACAGCGCGCGCCAAGAATTAGCCGGCGTTATACGATTCCGATAGTAATTATTCCTCCGAAATTAATGAAGGAGCGCCGCGCCCAGCGTCGCGGTGTAATATTTTAGATAGCCCGATATCGCGATATTTATTTATTAAATAGGTCTTGAAACGTTCCGAAAAGGAGAATTATGAAAGAGGCGTTTCTTAAAAAAAAAAAAGATACATGTATACAAATTACTTATACACATCAAAAGAGAGAATGATACCAGAGATGATTTAAAACTTTCCAACAACTGTGCGACATATCTGTTTTACACACATCAAAAAGATATTTTGTCCGAACTACACGTAAAATTTTATGTTGAAACTTCTGCGAAACGTATACATTTAACTTTCATATGACATTAGCACATTCCTTTGTCGGATGCTGACGATTTCGTCTGCAGATGATAAAAAAACAAAGTAACTATCTGCTGTAGTGTAGTTGAGCAATATTGATCAACGGGATATATTTCAATCAAACTAATGCTATTGATTCGACATCATTTTTTTCCCGTACGTATATTCCGACCAACGTAATCGATCGCCCAGGAGAAACTCCGCTATAAGTCCCGGCAACGAATCTCCGAGAAATGACACCGAGATGCGCGCCCTATCGCGGCCACACACACGCGCGACGGACTTACTGAGCGGGACAAAAAGTCGTCAACTTCACAGTGTCCTTTTCTTATATATGTAGCATCCGATGATGTAGGCCGAGTGCCGATCGGCGAGAATGTACTCTCGAGATAATTTCAAGACGGCTCGGGGATCGCGCGACTTCGCCCTTTTGCCACGTGTGACGTCAACTCTAATACTCATCTTTGAGAAGTGTCGTTTCGGAGTCGGATTTATCTTCCTTACCCACTCTCTGTATTCCGTGGAGAAGCTGCCATTTCGGTCGAGATGTGCGTGACCCTCGAGAGAGGGTCTATATAACGCAGAATAGCCGTCACGCATCTTTTCTCCCTTTCTTTTCTTTTTCCCCCCACTTTCTTACGACACGTTTAATTACTTCGAACCCATTTTTCAGATGACTTTCACTTTTGTAGCAAGTTTGTACAGTTTTCTGAGCAAAAATTTCCCCAAGAGTTGCAAAAAATCATTTCTTTAAAATATTTTAACAAACCCTCTCCAATTTGTGTGTGTGTGTGTGTGTGTCACAAAAATATATATTTTCAATAACTTAAACATACGCGTAGGAATGTTTACTTTTTTTTTCTACCCGCCGCAATATATTCAAGTGAAGGATCGCGGAAATGTCGACAACTTGTCGAAGGTTTCAAGCGCGCGTTGTCGCACGACAATACATATGTTACACTATCGTTATAAAGATGAGAATCTCCGAAGAGGACATTTCGCGAAGCGAAATATATCTCCGAGCAGCAGCACATTGATACCAAAGTTTACTATCTCGCACGGTATTGCGAGAGCAACCTCCGCAACGTTAGCTTACGCTTAGAATGTATCTTTTACGTGCACGCGCTCTAAAACTCTGTAACGCTTTCTCAACAACAACAACAGCGGTTCTCTTGGCGGAAAAATAATTCCACGCCGAGAAAAATACACGTATCTGTCTCTCTCGTAAAAAAGAAGAGAGAAGAGCGTTTTCCCACATATTTCTTTCCTTATTTTTCTCTCCTAAAAAAAGAAAAATATAAACATATTCCATAACACCGCTGTGTGTTTTAGTAAATCTCAATTTTCACCGTTTGTTAATTAATATCGTTATCGCAAACGATTTATTTCTCACGACGATCCACTTTTGTTAGACAAATAGTTCACGTGACATATCGCGGAATGAGAAAATAGATCATCGTTTAACCAAAGCCCGATCGTGTCTGTCTTTTTGTATCGCATACATCACGTGAGGTTTTGCACCACACGTGCGTAGATCAGAAAAAGAGAGAGACGTGTGACATGTGGGAGAAGATGATGATGTGAATACGTCAGAAAAATCTCGATATGCAAATAACGAAGGCGGAATACCTAAAACCTCTGCCAATCGCAGGGCAAAGACCCCGGCTCTACTATCCGTTCCTTCTTCTTCTTCTTCTTTTTTTCCTTTTTCCTCTTTTCTTCATCCCTTCACATAGAATATTCAATTGCTCGTCCGCCCCGTTTTGTCGACCGTATTGTGAGTCCCGAAATTCAAGCAAAGGCTATTTCACAAAGTTTCACCCTTTTATAGCCACGAACTAAAAGCTATCCCCTCCCTCAACCTTTCTCCTTCATTTTCGATTACCGGATATTTGCCGTTCTTGATTTCGCTGATGTTTGCATGCAGGCCGACTTTATTGTTTCCGGTTCCTATTAAAACTGTTGACTATACAAGCGAAAAACTTCAAAGCATTTGATATGCAAATATCACGCAATAAAAAAAATGCTTAGACATAACCTCGTTGCACTCGTTTTACTTCGTAAACGATGATCTAAAATTTGTAAATAAATTTATTCATTATCAATCTTTTTGTGAACGAACGCGTCAACGCGCCCCATTTTTTCTTAATTGAGAAACCGACGCGTTGATTTATTATAAAATTTATCGGAAATTTGTCAAGCGATAATTCGCGGTCGACAATGGATTTTGCATCATTTGCACTCGTTGGTTCGCGATATCCATTATCTTTTCAAGGTGATGAATAACCTTTCTCTTGACCCGTAACATTTTTTTTCTTTTTTTTTTTTTTTTAATGGGCAGAATACTAACGACCCGCTATTGTCAAACCTCGCGGGTGAATTTTGCATTCGTGACTGCCCGGCAAGCGACCGATGTAAAACAATTACGGCGCAGCGAGCATAACCGTTCTGATTAAGCGCGTGACCGCACAGAATTAGCGTTGCCACGATAATTACATTGTAATATTCAAGCGAATAATTTCGAAAAACTCGACTGGCGTCCCATCGCCACGCGCGGTCCCTTCTGGATCGTCGCCGTTGGGTTTTGTCGCGCGCAAAACGCTAATTATGCGACCGCCTTGAGCTCACGTCGGCGCGGTTAATTCGAAGTACATCGTATTAACGCCGGTGTTTGGACAAACCGCCGACTTCTCGCCGCGCACGCGATTTAACCGCGCGTAGTTTTTGAACGACGCTCAGACTCGCTGAATTAACCGCGGAGAAATTTTGTCTCGCGTCGCGTTAATTGCCCGTAGCCCGTCTGTGCGCGCGCGCTCTTTTGTTCTTCTTCCCCGTATAATTCCGTTTGTGTCTATATAAATGCTAATGAAGAACGCGTTTATTTTTTATTCTGTCTCTCGCGCGTCGTATCTACGTCTCGGAGAGGCGTATCTCTTCTGAATTTGCATTTTACTCGCGACAATTAATAATAAAGGCAAATGATAACTACTGCATCATGGATTTCGCGTCGTTCTCCTCTCAATTTGGCCAAGATCGCGTAATTTTGCAGTTTTGTTGCGAGAGGGTTCGAACGCTTTTCTGAAGTCCGAAGGATTGCTGCGCAATCAACTCTCTTTATAAGACGCTCACACTTGTTAGAACTTTTTTTCTTGACAAACTTTCCATCTGTACGTCTCGATCTTCGCAATATTGGTGAAAAAACGAGTTCAGCGACGGGGTATATATGTACGAGGGATAACGAGCGCTAATAAAACGGGAGTATTACAAGCGGAAGTTCTCTAGGAAATATATTCTCGAACCGATTTTCGATATTCCCGCCGGCGAATCCCGCCGCGAAACTCGCCGGGATTGGCGTTATTATATCTGCTCTAATAACAGCGATGGTAATCAGTGCGACTCGCGTTTTACATCGCGTAACGGATTCTCCGGTAAGCCGTTTCGGTCATTGTTTCGCCGCGGGCGCGACGAGAAAAGATTACCGCTCCTTTGGGCGCGCGACCATTTTATGGTCGACTTAAAAGTGACGGTCTTTCAGTGTCAAGATTAGCGCGTCGGGATTTCGTGCGGTAAACGTCGTTCTGTGTCTGTTTCTTACGTTGGTTCGCGTCCCCAGGAAATTGGGCAAATGCTCCCGAAGATGGATCGCGAGCAAATAAAGCGACGCTCCCCAAGCGGACGGATGCGACAAGTGAAAATGCCTCGGGCACAATCGGACAAAATCTATAATATAATTTATGATTATATTTTCGGGGTTTTTTTGACATCGTCTGAGTGAAGCGCACAATCATTTGATTAGAATTATTTCAGTATTTTCCAAGAAATGTACAAGTTTATTATAAGATTGCGGTTGTATGATAATAACCTTCCCCGGGAGGTCTGACAATCATAAAAAAAAGATTGTTTTACCTGTAGATGTGTCATATATTATAGTTTGGAACACGGAAGCGAAGAAAAGACGCGCAGAAAAGGTCAGCATAATGAGCGGGGTTTTATTTGTGGCGCGCGCTTTCTTCCAGACCATTGATTTTCATGACCGGCGGCGGCGACGACGTGACACGTGCCGCCGTTCGTTGTTTTATTTCTATTAACGGCGAACTCGCTTTTTCGCCGTTAATATGAATTACTCAAGGACGTCTATCTCTTTCGACATATAATCGGCTTTCGCAAATCTCTCGCGTCTCTTTTCCACATCCTTGGATAATATCGGTCGTAGTTCGTTTGATTGTGCGTTCCTATAGCTCGCTTTTGGGATTTAATGCACGCGAAGGCAAACGCGATTAATCGAATCGGAGGGGGAAAGGGCACGTGGAATTCCTTGCCAGTTTGACGTTTACTTGTCTTGACGTTGCATTAACGGAACGAACGCGTCAGGGGAGAGGGAATGGATGCGTTGCAAGCTTTCTGCGTTAACGCATAGAGACACCTCATATACGGGAAAGGCCGAGAACGGAAACGTGTAAGTAACCGTATAACGTGCATTTGCATCTACGGCGTGAACTGGATGCGAGAATCCGCACGAGAAGCAAACGACCGTTGCACCCGGAGTCCTGCCATCACACTTACGCGGATTCTTGTTTAACTATTCACAAGTGCGAATGTAATATCACGTCGCGGTTCTGCTTCTCTCTTTCTCTCTGCTTCTCTATCTCTCTATCTATTTCTCTGTATGTAGATATTGTCCTCCAGGTGACATTCGGGGCATTTTTTCCGAGGCGCGCAAAAATCCCCGCGACACAAATTGAATTTGTATTTTATCTCCGAATAATCCCGAGTGTTTTCGTTTTAAATCAGTGGGTATACGCGAAAACGGAAAGAAATTCAGAGAACTGCTACTCGCGCTAGAGAACGACGAGTAGAGAAGCTAAAAAACATTATGGCTTTTGGTTCAAGCGGGAGATTAATGAATGGCGCCCATATTAATGAACGCCTTCCGAGTAGCTTTCGGCATTATCGACTAAACCGCGTTGCAGCACGGTGTACAAGAACATCGCGGCGCTGATACATAATATCCCTGTGATCTCCCCCGCGCGCGCCGAACACCGGCGTTTTCTTTCATGTGATCGTGGGTTTCAATTCCGCCGTGAATTTAACGCGAACCGGAGATGAGGACTCCGAAAGAGATCGATCGGGTTTTGTTTGCTCGCGCAAAACCGTAAGACGCGGACTACATCCACACTCGTCCTCTAAATACGTGAGGTAATATTGGATTCCGCGCGCAGCACGCTCCGACGATGTGCCGTGCCGTCGCTCAACAACACGAGGTATCCCTTGTATTTCGTTTACGTTGCGCAAACGCGTGGTTGTCGCTCGGTATAATACGCAATTTTCACTGATCGTTGTCTGGTGTGGACGACGCGTGCCGAACGTGCCGCAAGCGAATCCTCCCGTAAGAAAAGAGTTTTCTTTCGTAAATATATATTTCGTTTATAAAACGAGCCGTTTATCACTTTTTCGCGCGATTATTTCTCCGAAACTGTCGAATAAAGTCGATCTTCTATTTAACTTTTTTTACATTTATTTTTTTGAAAAAAAAACGTTTACAATAATTCAAAAAATATAATATTTCGTACATTTAATGTTATTTATTGTTGTAGTTTTAATAATAGAACTTTTTTAAATGCGCGGTATGTATATTTATTGTATTACATTTTTGTAATAAATTTCTTTATATTTCTTTCTTATTCACGCACATATCGCGCGAGCGTAATAACAGCCAGGAATCATGAAGTTCGTAATGCTTTATGGCATCGTTATCGTGAGAAAGATTAAGCTAATCTTTCGCGGCGTCCGTAGTTAAAGATTAAACGTAAGAAGTACGTAAGAGCGCCCGAAAACTTGGCTTTATATCCGCAGTCGTTATTTATGCAAATGCTCCAAGAGAGAAACGTAAAACTTATTAAAGCCCACCTGCAGACGGCAGAGACGTGTGCCGTCTTGCGTGCTTTATTGCGGAGGACAAAACTTCAACAGTTATTAGAAGACATATGGAAATGCGAATGTAATTTTGTAGAACACACGAACACGACTTCATTTACGTTTGTATTTTTTGCGGTAACGCAATTGTCAGCACAAGTGACAAAGTGACGATTCGAAACGAAATAATCGACGAGAACGCGATGAGAAAAGAAATTGGCGAAAACTAATAGAAAAAAAAAAAAAAAATTGCACTTCCATAATCCCGCTAATTAAATAAAACGAACTCTCGCGCGGCAAACTTGACGAATAAAAACTAAGTTGGTCGAAATAAGATTTCCTGGTGCGGTCGCGCGCTACTTGAAGCTTTTTAATCAGGCGGCTATTGATGAGAGGAGAACGGGAGAAGAGCCGACAATATAAACTCATGATAGTGTCGAGCTCTCGAGCACCAGCCAAATAGAGTAACTTAATTGTTTCTCCCCCACTAACGTGCTGCTAATGGCTTAGCCGAGGGCGTATTTTGCTAACTAAAGTTTCTCAGGCGCAGTTGGAGAAGCACCGCTGGAATAAGACGCCAGTAGTTTATTCCGTGCGCGAGAGTATTAAAGAAGAAGATTCTTAAAACTCGTTACTTTTCCTTCGCGCCGCGAGCTTATTACCGGATCGGTGAATTATCGGTTTGTCGAGGTCGCGATCGCGTGCGGAAACTTGTTGGAGTTTTTCGCGATAATGTTTCTTTTGCCAGGGAAAATTCGTGTCCTTTGAGAATCGCCATTGTCACTCCCGGTTAGGTAGTGACGTAGTTTGAAAACACGGAATTGCAGTTTGCTGATTCTACACGTCGTGTGTGTATGTTATCCAAGCAGGGCGTTGACGCGAAAGGGAACGAAGAGGAAAAGGCAAAGAACGTATGTCACACGACCCCGTCGACTCGCATTTAAACGCAAAATATGCGAACAAACTCGGAAGTTAATCCTTTCATCTAAATGCACCGCGAAAAAAGCAGTCGCGCCAGGTTGGCAATTGGTGATGATTTTACGTTCTCGTCTCGCGTAAAATGTTAGGCAATTATAAATCTTTATAGAAGAAATGACGACAATTCTCCAAATAAATCCGGATAATAGTTACTTAAAGAATAAACTTCGCGCAAGTATAACGAATTTAACGAGTTTGCTTTTGCACGTTATCAGCAAACGCTACAGATGCTTTCCCTTCCCGGGCGTCGAGATATCTCATTGTCGTATAAAAAATCGAGCGAATATCGTGCGTTGAGTTCGTGCGCGCGAATAAATACGTAAAAGGCACGTGCGCGAATTGTTTAACGCTAATTCCCTTGAGCGTCGTTGATTTCGGTTCTGTAATGCGCATATGATATTTTTTCGATCGGTCTCGTGATATTTGGGGAAAAACCGCGTGGTCGGGACGTACTCGTATATATATTAATTCAATAACATTAATGCATGTGCGATGTCAGTCATGCTGTGTGTTTCCCGAGAAAAACAATTTTCGCTCGATGATTTTCGACAAAACAAAAAAACAAAAACATGCATCGCAACATTGGTGGTCAAGAGAGTTAGCCTGTCTGGTTTTGGAAAAGAAAAAAACTGATGCAAATATTAACGCCGCTCTTTACTCGCATCAAACCGCACTGTTCTCTCTCGGCTATGTTGCGCTCACCCGTAAAAGCTTTTCGCGTTTCAGCGTCTACATCGAGAGGCCCTTGAAAAGGATGAATATTCGCGGAGGGAGACCTCTCTTCTTTTACCGCGCCCTGTTTCTCGCTGAAAAGGTGTTTTTAACCGTCGCCACTGTCTCGACCAATCTCGCAAGAGGCCGGGCGCTATATGCTAATACACCATCTCCGAAAAATTCACTTTGGGATTCATCGCGACTCCGCATTGGAAAAATTGCCGCACATGAATACATTTCCCGACAGCGACAGCCGTGGAAAGGCGTCTCGATCGGGTTTCCCCGTTACGAAACTTGGATAACGCTTTCATGGAATTGTCATAAAGTTACTTTGTATTTCGGACACAACATACAAATAGATGTCTCGCATTTTTCTGCAAATACGTAACGCGCGGGGGTTGATTTTTGTTTTTGAAATAGTTTTATTACAACCGTTCTCTAAAACGGGATAGACACAGATCCCCCGAAGGTCTCTCTCGCTATTAGGTTTCATTCGTTTTCACGGTCTTTTTCGGAACAAATTGCAATTTAATTTGCTCGGAAAAAAAAGAAAAAAACGCGTACTCTCTATTCGATTCAATCGCATTTGAGGACATAATCCGCCACAATATTGCAACGCGGCGAGCACCACGCACACGATCGATACACCGCCTGTGTGCGTCCGTGCCAGCTGACTTTATACTGACTAATCTCCGACGAGCGTGTACGCGCGCGCATCATGCATACAGAGGGAAAACAGAAGAGGAGTGAGTACTACTACATCCACTCGCGAGACAATCCGTAGGAAAATCCCGAAGGCCGAATTCGGGAAGTGAAATGTTTCCGAGCGGCGACGTCAGCGGTGGTTTAATGCGGACCCGCATCCGGGACGACCTCGCAGGCGCCTCGAAACTTCGGGATTGAGAGAAATATCGAATTAGCGATGGATGTGCTGCACGATGAACGCGCCAAACTCTCTCTCTCTCTCTCTCTCTCTGCGCCACGTCATTCCTCTTCCGCTCCTGTCGCGCGCCGTTCAACCGGAGGCGGACTGCTAATTATTCGGAAGCATTGTCGACGGCGGAGTCTGCCAGATCCCGACAACGTCTGTCCGCGAGAATACGCGGCAATACAACCGGCTAATTCGCGTCATGAATGTTAATCACCCAAGGATTAATCCGAGAGTAATGCGGCTGAGAGCATTTCCTCCTTTGACCCCGTCGCCCGCTTGTACGGACAAGCGCGCAACGGGACGATAAGCGGCGGCTAACATTATTTTAACAGCTGCGCCTCCCGGAAAAGCGAGACCTTATTATGCAATGAGGAGCCGGCGTGTGTATGTAACCTTTTCGATAAAGCGAGTCGTACGCGCGTGTCGGGAAGATAATCAAAATGAAAGATTCGCGCATACGGCGGGAAAAATGTAAATGTTGAAGTTATGACTGATAATATTGCTACACTCTCGGAAAGAATCATAATTACCGGAATTACGTGCGCGTACGAGGGTAAAAAATACGAAGAATACGATAATTCTGTGATATTTTAAGACGTGTTCGTCTTTTTTTTTGTAGAATACAATGAAACAAAAAACGTAGAGTGATTTTGTAAAATTCTTGAATCCGGTGTTCACAAAAAATAAGTATTTTTAATAAGTTGCAAAACCAACCCCATAAAAATCCCATAAATATCGTCAAAATGTCTTACCGTAATCCCATTCGCGAGCTAATTTAAATCGCAGATGCTCGCTGAAATAGTAATAAGTTTTCACGAATATTTTTAGTGTATAAGAGGGAAGAGAGAAAAACTGAGACGAGGGGAGTGGATACGTCGTCGGTGGATTCCTGCGCGCCTCTAGGCTCTGTCGACAGCCGCAAGCGTGCGTTTCACGAAAATTAACGGCTACGTGTCTTATCTTCAGTAGCAGTTCCCTCTTTCTGCCTCCTTGATATTCTCTCGAGAATGAGAGAAATAAGGTCGGAAGGGAAGAAAAAAGAAGAAAGAGAATAGCTGAAAAAAACGGCATCTGGAAATCGAAACGTTCCGATTGCTCGAGCCATTTGCTGAGAAAAAGTAGCTTTTGCATGCGCTCTATTATTCTTCGTAGAGAAAAGATTACGTAGATACAATCTATTGTAAGTAAATAAAGTATTCTCGCTACACAAGGCAAGAATCTCATCTTATAGTTCATCATATAATATTATAAGAGTTTTCCCAACTAAGAGTATCCCCATAAAAAAAGTATTCGGAGATATATGATCACAAAGGGTATATTATACGGAAAAAAAAAGTTTTGCTATTACACGGCCGGCAAGAAACATTGAGTCTACTGAATGTTTTGTTTCATCAACATTTTGGTGACAAGAGAAAAATCTCACAATCTCAAATCTCTTTTGTAGTTTTGGTATTCAATAAAAAACACACACATGCGGAAATCTTTGCTCGCATTTGCCCAAGTACCTTGTTCCATCATGTCATAAGCTTGTTGAATTGTAGTAACTACTTTCTTGCTATTCTCGCAAATCTGTTTTTTTTCGTATATGATAAATTTATATTACACACACACACACTCTCTCTCTCTCTCTTTCTTTAAAAGTTGTAATATAACAAAGCGCTTTTCGTCCCCCCGTTTTCGTAAATTTGTTCTATTTCAAGACAATTCGGAAAGTAAATGAGAGTAATAGCAGTCGCAACAAGTTCCACGAGTTCGTTGAAGTATTGTTCTCTCCAGCCGGCGTGATTATAATTACTTCTATTATATCGAGATTGCAGACCGACATCTCGTGTAAAAGTACCCGCTTTTCGCGGCCGGAAATCTTATTAGTTCTATTAAACGGGGCGCCCTCAACCCCCATTCTTTTCTCCTTCTTTCTCTCTCCATATTAAACAAGATTAGACGACGATGCGAGCGCAAGTATGTCGGAGGGGGTTTAATGGGATTTGCGGTTGCGCGTTGGTCAAGTTTACGGCTGTGCGCCACACAACAACTCGCAGCGAACCGCGACGATGGAACTCTACCTTCGGTCTTCTCAATTATAAATGTCGTTAATTATAGTCCCGTGCGAGCACTTAGAACGACGCTGTCTCGACATAACCGGGATGATGACTTGACTTGCTCTACTGTGTCGGAGTCGTGTTTTTCCTGAGACACACGTTAACCAAAGAGCAACGCCATTCAATAACTTATCTCGGAATACGTGAAAAAAAAAAGACGCATATGTGTGAGACGAGATGAAAGAGGGTGCAAAAGCGATTGTCGGGACGTTCCTTGAATTCTTGCGAGACGAAAAACTGTCGGGCGCGGATCGATCGAAACGAGCGGTTGCTTTCTAAATTGCCGCTATTCCGCAGAAGAAAATGATTTCCGGCATTTGGATCGTGTCGTCGTCGCCTTGCGAGCGTGTCAACATAAATTGGTGGTATCGAGAATGAAGGAGCGATTTCGTTCGAGGGGAGAAACACATTGGAAACTTTTCTTGCCTAAGAACGCGCGCGCGAGAAGAAGATACCACGGTGCTTCATCTTCCGACAATATCGTTTGACAGTTTCTCGCTATACAAGTAACGTATCCAACGTTATTATTTTATTCTTCCTCTCTGCGCGCGTGACCGATGATTTAGAGAGGGATTATGGTTTCCATGAATATTTCTCGCGTTGCAAGAGTCCGGAGAAGCTCGATGATAAATTGTCCGGCTGAAGCGCAACAAACTCGCGCGAGTGTAGGTACACGAGCAACTACGGTGAAACTGCGTGCAAGCGGCGGAATATTAATTCCTTCTTCAGCCGAGTACATACACACGCTATGAAACTGGCGTGTCATCAGCAGAATTCATTTACTGTTCGCGCGACGCATTCCGTATTCAGCGCGAGACTCCGGCGACGAACAAAGCCCACCTTCGCAACGACGCCGCAGTACGCTTTGTTGGCCGTCTCTCGTTCTTGTTTCGATCTTTTTGTTTTTTTTTCTCGGTTTTTTTTTTTAATGAAAAGTCCCGAGATATATCCGCCGGTACGAGCATCAAAGTTTTTGGAAATCGCACGAGGAATGCGGAAAGTTCGAATTTTCGTTCCCCGCCTTCTCTGCAGATCTCGCGAGTTTCTCTTCACGACGACGTTCGAGAGAAAACTTTTGGTCCGTGTTCCATCAAATAAGTTTATCCGCTCCAGAAACAAGTCACGCGAGAGAGGACGCTCGGCGATCGCACAGAGCGTAATTAACTCGCAAGGCTAGGCTTATGTACGAATTACGCTCTCGCGAATCACAATTCGCATTACATCGTGTCGGTAAACAAACGGCGTGCGCGCTGCAGTTGACAATGCAGCAGCATCAACACAAATGTTGCAGCGGCGAGAAGTTGCGAGACGAGAAATTATCATTTAAGCGAAAACTTACATTTAAGAGAATGCTGAACCGTCCTGTTTCATCAGCTTACTATGAATACAGTCTTCGGATTTTTTTGTTTCGCACTTACTGCACAGAAAACGGTTTTCCAAATTAAAAGAAAATAGTCTAAAGACTCACTGCAGAAAATGTTTCTAAAACAAAAAAATCTGTCATCAAGAAAATTGATGACTAAGCTAAACTCACCCAAACTTCAAACCTAAAATTTTTTTGTTTCAGAAACATTTATTACCTTGCAGTGAGTCTTTAGACTATTTTTTTTTAATTTGGAGAACCGTTTTCTAATTTGTGCAGTAAGTGCACATTATTGTGCATGACAAAAATCTATATAGAAACTATAAATTCAGTTCAGCATTCTCTTATTACGTACATTTGTGTCCGTCGAACATATGTCCATAACAAAGAACAGAATTCTAGGAAACTGTCACAACTATTCAGAATTATTTCCCTTGATGTAACAGCGCGAAGTTAAAAAAAAGAAACCAAATAATATTTTCTGATTGCGGAACATCATAATAAATTATATATTTTCCTATTGACGTGATAAATTTGATGATAAAAGTGCGAAACGTTGCGTTTGTCTCTTTACATTGATATATCTTCCGACATTTCACTCGACGCTGTCAAAGAAGCAAAGGGATAATAATTCGTCATTTTCACTCTTCGCCTCGTGGCGAAGAGTGCAAACCCTCGTTTCTCCCGCAGGTGGAAACCGAACTTTATACCCGCGAACTTAGTGTCGTTTCGTGTTATATATACACGCACCTTCTCGCACATTTCTGCTTTTACTTACTTTCCCGCGCCGCGCGATGAACTCACACTGTCTCTGAAATGACATTTCAGTCACGTGTTAGCGACCGCGTGACTTAACGCGATTAATTAGCTAAACGCTCGAGAGACGTTTATTAGATCGTCGTCGGTCGGGAACGCAACAACGACGATGACGACGACGACGTGGAGCGAGATTGCGTTTCGTCGACCGCGAGAAGATCCGCGCGAGTGACAAATAGCAATAATTATCATTTTATTCAAATGTAAATCATCGGTTATTATTCAATATTTAAAATATCAGCACGTGAAAAATATCGCGCGTGTCATCTAGGCGCGTATTTTCCGAATATTTTTTTTTATATATCCCAATGATTTTTTATATATCCTTTCCCGGTGTGACGACAGACTTAAAAAAACAAAAACTAATAATCTCTTCCACTACGCGCACAAATTCTCGCGGCTCGCAACACGCAAATATACGCTCCTAGATTTATTGCAACGCGCGATATACGATTGCGATATACGATTTGTGCGGTTGTGTTTGCGAGGCTCATTATTGCGAGATGGATTACAATGTAATCTGATGAAATGAGATCATCGCGCGCGCGAAAAAAATTACTGAGAACACGTGAGTACGTGTATAATTTCGCGACGCTCGCGAGATAATAATTTGAGTGGGTAATATGCGGTCGCTACTGAAATAAATCATTTTTCCACAAAAAAAATGATTGTAATATACAATCGGATCGGATTTCATGTCGCTTATTGTCGATTAAACGGAATTATTATAAAATCCCAATTTTCGCTCTTTCTCTTTCTCTCTCTCTCTCTCTCTTCTCTCGATTATGACAGAAGATCCAATTGACAATAATGACGCGCCATTACGCTAAGCATATATCGGAAATAGGCTGATGCGCGTAATCTGTCGCGGCAGTTTCCACTAAATCTTCGATAATTAAATGGCATTATGTTTCGTCGTTGATTAATCGGTTATGAACGTAGGTGAGAAGTTTGAACAACGCTTTATTCCGTTATTTGATTGGATACTTCTCCCTCATCCTCGAATCCCTTCTCTTTCTTTATTTTGTCCGGACTCGAGGATCCGGAAATATCCGCTTTCCTTGTCATCGATAGCGTTGTCGCTGAAATTCCTCGGGTTCTGTTCGATATCAGATCCAGAAACCACATATTGATAATAACAATAATAATAGAAAACGTAAAGTATCTGAGAGAGAGATCAGAACAAGTCGTGTTATCTCAACGTTGAACTTGTATTGGACGGAAGAAAAAAAATTCAAAATCGCTGAAAGTGGATTGGCCATAAACAAAAGAGTTTCCGCAAAAATATCGTTTCTGAGCGCGCTAAAAATTTTCGCCAAGACAATCTTGCGGAAAAATATATACATGTATACCCAACTTATTACAGCGGAAAAACTCTCGTATTAAATTATAGAACGCGGGATTTCTTATTCGGGAGAGCAAACGGATTTAATTGGCATCGATCGCGTTTACCGCCATTCTAACGCGAATTATTACTGTTCGCAATTTCCGCAGCCGCAGTACGCGCGCTTTGTTGGGTTACGGCGTTCCAATTCTCTGCATTCGCCGGGAATATAATGAACGTATTTCGCAATAAGATTTATAAAACTTGGAGGAGAGAGAAAACCGCGTGCGTTCGCTCGTCGTTAACGGGCATAAAAACCTTTATTTTCCGGCGCGCGCGTTAACTTTTCTCAAACTGCAATTCGGATCGCGTTAGCGCGTCTGCTTCGCGACGAAACGCGGGCGGGGTGGAAATCACGCAAGTCGGACTCGCGAAATTAATGTAATTAATGCTTTCGCGCTCTCGTTGATGCGCACACAAACGCGTTTCGAACTGTCGTCGTCCGCAAATGCGTATAAAATTAACTCTGTCGCCGGACGAGATATTTTTGCGGGCTTTCTCTCTCTCTCGTGTTTTACAGATATTTTTCTGTTTTAAAAATCTCCATTAAAGACGAGAGGAAGAGATATTAGATAAGAGTACACCGTAAACAACGCGTTTTTATGTTGTACATTAATCCGTGGACGTCGTGAAATTCAAAAAGTTTACGACGGGAAATTAATACGCGCGAGACCGGAAATAACTGGCCGTGCGCGTTGTCGGGATAGAAACGCGCGAATCGAATGCGCGATTTTGTTAAAGGAAATTAGAGTACCTGCCAAGAGAAATTATGGCTCGCACCGCGAACCAGGCAGTGTTAGAATTCGACATCACCGATTCGATGTTCGATACGTGAGAGTAACTTTGTCAGCCGCGCGCGCGGTTACCAAAGTTGAAAACTCGTGTCACTCGATTAGCCAGAATTTCTCCCGGCGTAAAGTGTGCCACCATAATTCAGACAGCTTTGGCTAGTTTAATTAGGTACTTGCGCGCGCATGTAGATAACGCAATTATCGGGAATTATCGTATCAATTTAATACGCTTAGCAAAGTTTAAACTATACGAGTTGTTTGCAATTTTTCATATTTTTAATGTGATTCCGAAATGAACGCGCTCTCTCTCGAAAACACAATGCGTCGAAAGGTGTTCAGTAAAATATGTACGAGAGATAACGAAGGAAGAAAATGAGAACTTGTAGATAATAGACGATTATGACGAGTTCGTGTTATGCGCGACGGACTAATTTGCCGCTTTCATTATTTCAAGATATAAACAAGAGATTTTAACGAACGTTGTTGTCTCTTTCTCCGCATTGTCTTAAACGGCTACGAGAATAATGAAACGAGCCTATCTCCTGGGAGTCGTCGTGTTTTTCAAACGACTATCGAGCCTCGAGCCATCTTCAATGCGTCGTCACTCGGCAAATATTGCTCGCGAATCTACAAGAGCGTTTCATTTCAAATATCAAGATAGATGAAAACTGTACAATATGTGACAGCAAAAATAAATATCACAAAAATCGTTTCTAATCACAATAATTGATGTTACATATTGCAAAAAGAAATATAAACTATAAAAGATGTTAAAAGTATCTTGTCCTTCTCTTTCTCTATTTTTTATTGTACTTGTTACTTGCACTTATATTTTATATTATTTAAGTTTTTATTTCAAAACTTGTATGTGTATTTCTTTCTAAAAAACAATAGAGCGAGATAATTCCTCGATAATATTTTTTTATAGCGCAACGCGTGTGTTTTATTTTTACTTACCGAAGCGTCAGATATTGGAAAAATTTTAATCTGTATTGATACATTTTCGTAAAACGTCATGAAGTAGCGTGAACTTTTCTCGTTACACGCGCGCAATTTCTGTCCGGACGGATTCATCGACATCGAAACCTCGCCGGCCAAAATTCCTCCGAAGTAATAATAGGACGGCTGACGTTTTCACGTCCACGCGCGCGTATTGTGCGCTACATCATGATTCATGTTTGGACTTCCACTAATTAATTCGCGTCGTCTGTACCATTGCAAGAGCATGCACCGTGTCGGGCGCATAGACCGAATGTCAGAGTCGAATTTCGCGCCCAAATAATGATGCACACGAGTGACAAACGAGCAATCCGAGAAAGAAAAACGTTTCTTTTATCAGAGATCGTACATGCGATCGTATACGTCAATTTTACATTCGAAAGCGATAAAAAACAATAGAAAGGAAGAGAAATATATCTTTCCTGTGACAAAATAATTAATATCAAATATACTTTTCTGTTATAAATATTCAAAATCCACTTTATATTCCTCCATGAAACGGGATCTTTCAATAATCTCGGAACAACCATCAATGATCATTATACATAAAATCTTATGCCATATTTATTTTATTATTAAAGATATTTATGGATTTATAATAATCGTGTTGATTTTCTCAATTACATGGTGAGGATTTTGCAGAATCTTTCGCTTTAGAAAAATGGCTCGTTTATTTTTTTTATACCATCGCGAGATTTAAATTCCTGCCGAATTAGGCAGACTAACAAGAACTGTCGAGAGTTCTCACGCGATTCTGTGCAAACGAGGACGAGTCACGCCAGAGCTAGACGATAAAAAGGCTACCGAACATCTTCAGCGGAAGATATGGTCCGGAAGAGAAGAAGACAGTCAAATCTTAGCGTTCCTGAAAAGCCGCGAAGCAGCGAAAAAGCCGATCGTTGTCGACGACGACGCGTCTTATCTCAGAAGCGATGGATGGTCTCCGAGGATTGCGCCGTCGTTGTCCGACTAGAAACTAGAGAGCTGCGTGTCATTGACAGAAGACAGACACATTATTATCCCAATACAAAAGTATCACGTAGCAACAAAGATTACGTGTATAGAATCATATATAATCCGGATATATTGAGCGAATTTCGCGAGTTTTTTTTGTTTAATATCGTGTGCATACAACGGGAAAAAATAGGATTGGAAAGTCGATCGGCTTCGCGATCGCTCCATGTAATAGGATATAAAGAAATATCACGGGAAACGTAATTCATCAAACAGTTTTCTAGGATCAAGTTTCTCAAAGTAATCTTCTTGACTTTTATTATGGTGAGAGAATAGAACGTCTTCCAATCAGCAATCGCGCGGAATCTGCAACTTGAAAACTCACGAGAATTCTCTCACGCGTAATTATAATCAAAGACAAACGCGAGCGAGCTCGTTATCAAATCAATTTTGCAGTTTTGTAAAAGAGCAATAATAAGTTGGAATTTGTATTTTTCATATTACACACGGAGCAATGCGAGAAGAATAAAATTTCTTCTTGAAAACGAGACGTTTAACGAGACAAAAGTGGAAAACGAAATGTCACCAACAAAATCATTCATTATTTTTTTTTGTATATAGAAGAAGCGTTCAAGGAGGATGAACGCTATCGTCTCGAAAGCTTTGTTCGAAGAATTATACACAAGGAAAAACAATCTTCCATTATCTCACACAATGCGGAAAACATCTTTCTTCAACCACAATATATATCCGCCAAATTCTTTAAATGCTCCGAGTAATTAAAATCCACTACTACCTAAAACTCGCAAATACATTTCGTAACTTCAACGAAAATGCATCTAAAAGTTGCGGTCTCACGCAGCAGAACGAACAGAACCGTTCTGCGCGCGGCTCGATCGCGTCAACTCTCGATAATCGCGTTATTTGTTGTGTCGGAGTTTTAATCTTTTTACATCCCGCGAAGTTCCACTGGCTCTCTCTCTCTCTCTCTCTCTCTTTCTCTCTTTCTCCTTCTCTCTTACCTTAACAAATGCGAGCACGAGCCGGCGAAGGACAGGAAGACTGTAGCTGGACGATCCTGCTGGTTGCCTCGAGGGAAGCTCGCCCGGGCGGCATGGCTCCCACCTCTTCACGTCGATCCTCCTGTTGGCCGCTGTTGCCCAGCGCAAAAGGATGCCCACCGTTAGTCACTATAAATTCCGCGTTTTCAACTGTATACTGCCGTATGTATCGTCGGCAGTTTTACATCACCCTTGGCGATGGTAATCTCACGCACCCCCGTGTAGTGTTACCGTTGTAGCTTGCGAACGCGGAATGAGAGAGAGAGAGAGAGAGAGAGAGAGAGTCGTGTTCCGTACTTTCGTCGTAACGCGCCAAGAAGTCAGATCGCGTCTCTTGGCGAGAAGACGACTTGACCGGGTGTCGTCGCACCACGTCGCGTCGCGCCGGCTCTCATCGAGGACGCGAACGCCGCGCGATTCGTTCGATCGTCGACTCTCGACGACCAGAAGACCGAGAAAGAAGAGGGAAGAGAGAAGGGGTGAGAGGACGAGAGGACGAGAGGAAGAGAGAGAGAGAGAAAGAGAGAGACAGAGAGAAAAAGAGAGAGAGGCAGAGGGAGGGTCGTTGGCAGGATCACCACGTTGAAGGAGAAGCAAGGAAGCTTCGCCTCGCGTGTGTGAAAAAGACTCAACGACGACGATGATGATTACGGCGACAACGATATCGTGCAAAGTCCGTATGACTGTTGAAGGATCAAGAGAGAAGAGAGCGTACAGAGAGACCCGGGCACAGGACACGATGGCCCGGCCATCACTGCGCCGGCAGTGAGGCTACACCGCAGCCTCGGCCTCCTGGCACTCCCTCCGCCTCGCTCTCTCCTCCGCCCGTCTCGCTCTCGCGCTTCGTCCGTCTCTCTCTCTTGGCTTTTCCGTCTCTCTGTAATGTTCTCTTCCACCCCCGCCGCGGACCACCATCCCCCGTGCTCGCCGCGCATCCCGTTGCTCGCGCGTTCTTTCCCTCGCGCTCGCGTCGGCGCGAATTTGGAAGAACCCTTTCGACGCGCGTTTCAACCTCTCTCCCTCTTTCCCTCCTCTTTCTCTTCGCTCTCTTCCCCGGCGTTTCCTCGTGTACACATCTCTCTTTCGGAGTTTAAATGCGATCTGCTTTATAGCTTTTGGAAATTTATCCGCCGGCGCACTCTCGGAGTGTCGCCACGTGAATTTCTCTCTTTCTATTTCCGCGCGCAATACTCTCTCCTTCTCTCTTCTATTCATTATACGTAATTTGCTGTATTCTCTCGATCTCGCGTATTCATTTTCCATGCGCGATATTTCTCTGTTCTCTATTTTCGCGAGCACATATTCGCTCGACGCGCATCACTTTTTAACCACTGTTGCTTTGCCGCCCGTATTGCATTCTGCAATATTTCGTCGAACCGTTTGAACACACAGCTGTCCAGTTTCTTTGTATCAAATATACGTTCGTTCCTCCGACGTTTCCTCTCTTCATCTTCCTTCGTTCGCTTTTCGCAACTCGCGTATCCTTTCTCCGCGGTCTCTGTCTTCTTTTCACCCTCCATCGATTCCCATTAACTATACGTACTATTCTGTGTGTTTCTTTCTCTCTTTCTCTCTCTCTCTTTTTCCAGATCTTTCATCTCTCTTTCATCCACGTCTCCGTGTTCCGAGTGTTTCATCCCTTTCGTTTCGTCTAATTCACATTTCCGTCCTTTCCTCCAACAGCGTCCGATCTCGCGTCTTTATATCTGTCGCGTTTCACCGTAAAAGTCAACTCTGCAGTATCGAGAAATGGCATCTTTTTGCCACACTCCGGCGAGAAGCTGAAGTTCGAACATTTTGCGACACATCCCTGATGCTCGAGTGAAGCGCGAGCGTCGCGCTTTTGCATTTCTTGAAAAGAGCACGCCGATCACAGATGGATATGATAAATATCCAAATAAATCGCATAGAAATATCAAAAAAAATAACGAACGCAAGGGAGATCGACTATATCTCAAAATATATTTTATCATATCGCTTTATATATAAATTTTACTAAATGTATAATAATTTCATCATTATACATTTACATCGTAATAATTGTCGGTCATTATGCGAAGTAATTATGTTAAAAGCGCAATACACCGTAATTAGAACTTGTCGTTGCGAAGGACTCCGTACCGTTAAGTACACATAATTAGTGTCATAACGGTAACGTATGGGAAAGCATATTTTCGCGCGCACATTTGAACTCCGTGCGAATTAATTAAACGCAGCTGACCGTCAAACGTTAGAAATATAATATCGTTCCGTCTAACCATGCGAATCTACGAATCTCGCACGTTAGATTCTCTCTCGGCTGTTATTTCGCTCGAAGAAAAAAAAGGAGCGCGAAGAGCTCTCGCACAACATTGGTTAATTAAAGTGTTTAACATTTAACGCTTTAATCTTATGAAAAAGAACCGTTATTCATCGTTTCTCCCCCAGGGTGATTTCGCGGATTTTTTCTTATATTCCGGATTCTGATTTAGCCTCGACATTTATTCATCGTCATCTCGGATGAATCGACTCCTGCAAGATTTACCTCGCTATCCTGCTCCAACTCGCGATATCCGCGCGCACGATTCTCTTTCTGCATCTCGCTTTCTCTCTTCGTTTTCTTCTTATCTTCTCCTCGCATCGAACGGCGCGCTGCGCGGACGTCGTCGTTCGCGGATAAGAGAAAATGAAATCGCGCGCGTTCTCTCCAGGTCTTTATATCGCTGCAATTTATACGTAGGAAGTAAGTTTTGCAAGGGTCCCTAAAATACTCGCCTCTCTCGGCGAGAACAAATATTCCCTTCGAAATATTTCTCTCGCGATGCCATCCACGAATTCTAACGCCAATCCTTTCTTTCCCTTCACTTCTTGCCGGATCCATATCGCGCTTGCAGCCCCTTGCGAGAAATATAACGGAAGAACGATCGTTCGGTAGATCCTCGCGCGCTCGCAGAATTGCAAAGGACGAAGAGACCTCTTATGCAAGGCCGCGTTGTCGTAAAATACCTCGCGTGATTCGCCGCCGTGTTCGTCTTGCTGTTTTACGCACCACGCTTCCAAGGATGCGCGGCAATGCACAATAAACGTCGCCGGTTCGTTCGTATCATAAATTCGTATTCGCATCGAGGATAAACTCGTGTATGCACACATCGTAAAGTGTCGCGCAATTTTTTTTTCTTTTTTATAATCTACGTAATCCCGCGTACAGTAACCGCGCTAATAACGTTTTATCGACTATTTCTTTCGAAATATCAAAACCAGTGGCGAATAATAGGTTGCGCTTGACTTTCTATTCGTGGAAATCTCGCACGCGAAAACGTTATTACGCCGTATAATGGGAAACGACGAAAATAGGTGCATGCCTCGGACGTATTCCCTAAGTAAACGGTATATCCTTGCCGCCTGGCATCCACAGCCAACCCATACGGCGCGTCATGTCGCCGTATCTAGCTGAGATTTCACGGCCGACTCGAGTACAATCGGCACACCTCCGTTTCGCAGTCACGCAAAATGAAAAGCCACACCGCGCGGCGGTGTCTAACTTTATTCAAGAGATATCGATTGGCAGAACGAGAAACGTTGCATGCGCGTCCTTGACTCCGAAAACCTTTCCGTTTCAGAGGCCAAGGCCGGCAGGTGAGAGATTAATCGCCCGGGAAACCTTTCACGCGCGGTCGTAAGGACAAGACCTTCGCTAATTCTTCGCGAAGAGACATGTTTGATCGCCGGATAAGAGTATGCCATTAAGTTAAACTCCGCCATGTTTTCTTCCAGGGTCATTAGCAGGTGCATTTAATAACGACGCGAGATTGCCCACGTAACAAAATTAAATCGGACTATAAAGGAAATAAAATATTCGTGCGATTTCTCGCTTTATTTGTTATATAATTGTATACTGTTCCCTCGTGCGCATTTACATTTGACAGTTTTTGTAGATTTTGCTTCAACGCGCGACAGACCTTCCGCCATTTCCCGGCGAAATAAAATTTTGCAATTCCCATCTCGATTTTGTATTCGCCGCAATCACAGAAACGACGTAGCCCACTTTCGGTGACGCTCTTCCGTCGCGAGATAGGGCCGAACTCCCGTCCTACGCGATCAATTCGAGGATGACGTTGGGTCTCGACAAAGAGCAATAACGAGCTTTCGAGAGACCGCGTCGGAAATTCGTCTCGCGGGATCGATCGAAATGCAGTTTCGATCTGCGGCAAATTTTGAAGGAGAACGCGAGATGCGCGTGGACGTAACATAGGTACTTACTGTTGTTGTCGAGAAGAAACTTCCTCCTCCAATGACATTTCGCGAGCGACAGCCGCGGGTGGATTATGGACAGCGATTGACGTGATGAGAATTTCTGCGCGAGAATTTAAAGCGTTGTCTCGAGTTCAAGTTTCAGAGAAGTTGCAACAAAGATGAGGCAGGTGTTGATTTCGCGATACTTTAAAACTAAATATTTGTATAATAAAAGTATAATAGTTGGATTATTTTATTTTCAAAAGTTTCTTTTATATTGATTTTTCTATACACGTCTGTCTTGCTTTTTTTCTTACGCCAAAATCCTCTACTTTTTCTTTTTTTTTCAACAAAATAATAAATGAAAATAGAGTGTGAGGAAAAACGGAGCATCACGTGCAATTTCGAAGCATTCTATATAAGTTTCCACCACAGCTTTAATTGGAATGGCCGCATATATTGTTATAAAAAAAATACAAACAAAAAAATAGACTAACGTTGTTTCGTTTTTTCCACACATTCTATTTTCACTTATTATTTATTTTAGGAATTATAGTGTTTTGCATATTGTGAGAGATCGAAGTGATATACATGTGTATAAGTGTGTAGGATAAATTTAATTCAGCAAAGTTAGTCTAAGAAAAAAGTGAATGACAAATATGGAGAAATGGATTTCTTTCCTTTCTCTTTCTTTCGATCTACTCTCTCGCCGAACATATCTCGAGAAGGTGACATTTATTTGAAAGTGCGCGCTAACGCAACGCTTTCATGGCAATAGGAGTCCTCGAGGATCGAACGAGCTTAACGTGCCACTCGATTGTCCTACCATCCGAATCCGCCATAGTTTCTCACTTTCTATAGATAACATTCGGATGATAGATCGCGGGATCTCATTCACAATATCACCGAGAACCTGTGCAAGTGGATTTGCTTAACCTGGTGTACTCGTGTAAAATCGATTCATTACAGAGCGTACTAATCCTGGTCAATCCCGGTTATATTTAAATAATTTTCGAACAATCTTTATGCAAAAACAATATTTGAATTTATATTTTTTGATATACCTATAAAACTAACAGATTAAAAAAATTGTTAAATTTGAAAAGTCAGAGTTTACAGAAGAATTTAAAATTTTATTGAACTGATTTTATTTCCACTTGAAGTTTAATGCAGTCAAACCACGCAAAAAACTTCTCGACGCTTCGATTTTTTTATTCACTTTCCACAAAAAATTTTAAAAAGCAAACACATTTGCAATTTTTATCTCGTTTCCTTTTTATTCTAAATGAAATAGTAAAGCAAATAACGAAACGACTCGTTTCAATTGTATCAAATAATCTAAAATACAATTGCTTCGAAAGCAAATTAGATCATTGCTTCTGGCCGCTTTTACGAAACTTACTTTTCGACTGCGCGTTCACGGTCCGTTTGTTCTTTCAGAAACTTTCGCCACCGGGAGAAGGGTTGCATCTCATTAGTTCGACGAGCATGCTCGCGGCTCCATTCGTGCCGTAGTCAAAGATCGTTATCCGCGTCGCCGATAGCATTTACGGACGATGAAAAGCGCGGGCAGATCGATTGCGGCGCGCACAGCATTGTTTTTGTTCCACGTGGAACAACACGGCCGACAATGGCCAGCGCAGACACCCCTCTGCAATCCCGAGTCCTCCGCAGCAGATTCCTCCTCCGACGCGCGGAAAATAGGCTGCCTTTCCTTTTGTTTACGTCCTACCCGAGAGTGTGAGGTAGTTGCGAACCGCGCGGCAGTTTCCTCTTCTTCTTCCCATTCAAACTTAAAGGAAAGCCCACCAGCACGGAATCAACTTTCATGAGAAATTCTATAGTGCCAGATCGGTCTTTCATCCTCTATTTTATCTTATTTAGTTGAGCTTATATACTGCCGCTGAATATATATCTATTGCGTTTTTTATTTCCATCTCATTAGTTCAAAGCGAAGATATATATTCTCTCTCTTAAAAAAGAAAAAGCACGTAAAATCGATACACAAATGTATTGAAGTTCTCTCGAATATTTTGATACTAATTATTGCCACTTTTATCGCTGAGTAGTTCTTTTTTCAACTTTGCTTCGCGTATTCTTGATAGTTTAATTTTATGTACACGGACGAAAAAGTTTCGTTATTATGCGGTCAGCGAGAAAAATTTGCTGAGCTTACTGAATTTTTTCTTTCATTAACAAAACAAACGTGTTTTGTTAATGAAACAAAAGTGTTTGGCAAAACAAACAAATTAAATAGACACAGCAAATTTTTCTTGCTGGCCATACAGTAACTAATCTTCTTGCTATTCTAGCAAATATTTTTTTCCCGTGTACTTGTGAGATACGTAAAATTAAAAGAGCGCGCGAGTCGATCGTGTCTAATATCAAAAGTGACAATTCAAAATTGATGACTATTCGATTGAATATTTGCGGGTTTTCTTGATCTCCACTGACCGAAAGAAGTCATGAACTTTCTCTCTCGCGCTGGAAACTCGCTCGAATGTTTGAGCAAACATTTTTCTCCCCGACTGCCGAAGATTCCAGGTCAGCGAGCCAAGTTGCTTCGAAAATTCGTCCATCTTCGGCGCATAAAACGTTCTGATACGATGAACGGTATGATTAAAAATTTTTCTGCAATTCTTCTTTTATGTTTCGGACTCACTCGGTCGAATTAGGCGCGGTCGAACGACAAAGGCGAATTGTAATCAATAGAAGAGACAACTGGAAAATAAATATATATTTTATTTTTCACAAGAGGACAAATTTTTAATTTCTAGTTCCTGTATAAAACAAAACAAAAAACACGTGTCTCAAAATATATGAAAAGATAAAACTTCAAGAGAAAGTTCCCTATATTAATCCTACATACATTTTGTTATATATTTTTTTTTTCTATTTTAGTCATATATTTTTTGTTTTCTTTATCTGTCACACTGACAAACTTGCGTGAAATATATTTTGGATTTATGGCACGAGCGAAGCTTATATTCCATTTGGATTATAACTTCGCAGGATACAATTTCGTGGATTATTACTTTATTAATGACAGGGAGTCGATAAGAGTCACTAAATTAATTGCAGTTTGTTAACGTATTGTAACACTAAATCAACAGAAACTTCCGCGTATTATTCGAATTTGGGGAAATATCTTTGGTAGAAATTCATTAGCGGGATTAACGGGTGCGCGCCGTTAGATTAGCTTAAATATATTATTTTAAATATTATCTGAAAAATATATTATTTTAAATATCATCTATATCCGATTACATTGAGGTAGAATTTTCAAACTCCAATTTAATTTTTACACAATTTCGTTATCCCGAAATCGCTCGAATAGATTCCGAGTTAATCATCCCGATGATTTTTATCTCCCGCGTATCTTTCTCGTGTCGAAAAAATCGAATGTTTAATGCGACCGAAAATTTGTCGCAAAAAGGACAATTTTCTTCTCCGCTATAAAGAATTCGTGTCAACGATTCAAGGCGAAGCATTCGCCCCAAAACTTGTCCATTGTGTGATACAGGTGAGCGTTCACGTGTCTGAGATCGTGCGCCTCGTCCGTGTACGTGACCTGTTCGAACAGGATGTCATTATGTTCGAGCGACTTAGCGAGCGCCATGGCTTGCTGGTAGTGCACGTTGTCGTCCGCGGTGCCGTGTATCAGCATGAACTTTTTGCCGCGTATCCCATTCGCCCGTCGCGAGATGTCTGTGCGGTCGTAACCAACGAGATTGTCCTCGTGAGTCGGCAGCCCCATGAATCGTTCCGTGTAAATGGAGTCTGTAACAAATGGCAGTGATACTTCTGAAAAGGGATACGTGCCGACACGTGCGTTTGATTTCCGTTCGAATTAGGAGAAACGTCGTGACAAAATTAGACAACCTTGCGAAATATCAAAACACGTCAGGACTAATCAGTATACTTACGTACGAAATGTCGCCTAAAATAAATTCTGCCGTAAAACAAATTCTGGTGCAAAGAAAAATACACTAGATGCACAAAAAACTGCAAAAAGAATATATATAAAACTTATTTAGCAATATAAGTTTGTGAAGAAACATTTCTTTAAAAATAATATTTGACTTAATCTGTAAAAATTTCGAGATCAATATTTTTTCTCTATCTCGTATATTTTAGACTTTTAGTATGTGCGCATTTGATAGATCTGTTTTTAATTACCGTAATAAATCCAGGAAGTTACGGGCGCTACAGATATACCGCACTTGAACACGGAAGCTGCATCAGTCGCGAGCGTCATGGCAGTAGTAAAACCACCGTAACTCCATCCCCATATGCCCGTTCTATTTGCGTCAATCCACTTGTATTGTTTCTGCAGAGCTCTGAAAAAACGGCGAGAAAAATCTTAATTCTATTTAATTCTACTTAATGTAGCCTAAATAAAACTAAATAAAAACAATATATCTTTTAACCTCTTAGTGAGAAAATTATTTAAAATAAAAATAAAATAATTGAAGCAACTTTCTACGGTGTTTACTACTCACGCAGTAACGGCAATCGTGTCTTCCACTTCCACGGTTCCTATCTTCTTATATATTTCGAAGAGCATCTTGCTGCCTTTAAAGGCAGATCCACGTCCATCGATCCACGCGTAAATCACGCGTCTGTTGGTCGTCATATAATATTCTAGATCGTATCTGACGGATTCAGTGATTCTCACCGTGTTTGGACCGGCGTAACTGCGTAAGATGAACATTTTGAGAAATCTTTAATCGCGCGCGAAGCGAAAGAAAAACATTGTAAAATGTAAAAGACTATTTTTAGCATAAAATAAAAACATGTATGAAATTATAATATTTGGAGGTTTTGTGGCTCGTCTTGATATTGTAGTCTATTTTATTGAGCTTTACGAATAGACAACATGAATTTCTGAGTAGATAAAACGCTCAATATGTTGATATAGAGATGCTTTTTAAAAAAGAAAAGGTGAGAGTCATTAAAGGTAATCGATCGTTACGAGAGCTTCGACACGAGTCGGCCGAACAAACAGACTCGATCTACAGTGACTCTAATTTTAAATGAAGATTGCGACTTTTTCTACCATGCCGATCAATCATATAGCGCATATGCTTGTGTAATTGCACATTATAGCTGCTGTAAATGATGCGACAAATATTTTCACTGAGAAAATTAAAACAGGAAAATACGAGTATATGTAAACATTAATGTCAACTTTAATCGAATTTAATAAGAAGATATATTTGTCTCAAGCTTGTTTTATATTATGCAACATCAACACATTGATCGGTAATTTTATGCACTTTGTAATTTGTGCAGACGCCTTAGAACAGACTCACTTTGTTTTAGATCTTATATAAAATATTATTTTTTATATAATTTCTACATTTTCAACTTTAATAATTGCATGATCTCTGATGCATGTGCAAACACGAGTAATTGGTCAATGTTTGTACGTGAAAACACGCACGAGATAACCGGTCGACAATGTGTTAAGAGGTTTTAAAATATGACATTGTAAAAATATTTGTACATTTAAAACAGACATCATATAATATATGCTAAACAATATTTTTGCAAATATATGCTTTTGCAAATAAAACTGCTAATTTCTCTGCTAAAATATATATTTTTACATTGTTGTAAATAAAACAAAATGAAAAAAATATTTTTCCAATATTTAAAGTTTTACTTACACATATACCAACATGGGATATGATTTACTTTCGTCGAAATCATGAGGCAGCATTAATCTGACCGTGCAATCATAACCGTTCACGGTGACGTTGAAGTCTCTTCGTTGCGGCATCAATCGTCCCGACAATGATTTTCTTAATGCCGAGTTATTTTTCCAAGTCAAGATTGACTGGTGATTTGAATCGTAAATGGTCACCGTCGTTGGATCAGGTCCGAAACATAAAAGAGTGTAATATGATCGGAACTTTGAAAAAACTGCATTTGCGTAGGTGCATTTATTTCCTGTAATGTTCAAATGTGTTTTTCTTAATATAAAAATCATTTCAATTTGTTCGCGTACATGCAATCTTCATAGTGCTGACTTCGTGCCACTTTAATTCTCTTTGATGTTTTGCAATTTCTGATATCATTTTTTTTTTTGACATTGAACATGTGAGCAATATCGAGATGTAACGTAAACTTCCGTCCGCTATAACCACGGAGCACACGCTCCGTCGGAGGAATACGGAAAGCATAAATTTTTGTACTCTGTACTTTTCAGTAGTCGGAGTAAATTCCGCAGACATCATATTTTAAAGGATATAAAGATGCGCCCGCCGGCAGCGGCACATCGACCGGCATCGAGCGTATCAAGATCTTCTCGTAGATTTTTTTTGACGCGCAAAACAGTCCGGCGAATTAATCTTCTTCGCGATAGCACTCGATTCTGAGAGCGCAGCTGCCGCCGAGTTACGTTAGCTGGAAAAACTCGCGCGAAAAGTAATATTTTAGTCGTCGGGTCTTTGTGTCACGACGTTGCGCATTAAGTCGAACCTTTCGAGTCCTCTCGGCATCGCCGATGAGGAGATAAGTTCGTGCCAAGTTTGCGAGGGAAAAATTTGAAAATTCTTATTTGAATTCACATCGGCGCGTTTCTGGCACGGGTGCGCCGCAAAAATATGGACCGAGAAAATTGCGGCGATTTTCAACGGGAAATGAAATGTCCCGTAGATTACGTCAACGCCAGTCGCGTAATCTCCAAGTTTCGCGCGCGAATCCTTGCGCGAGCAGCGTCCGTGCCGACCTCGCGCAAAGTGCACGCGCGTGCTAAATATTCATGAACGCGACCTGCAGCTTTCAGATGCAACTGTTCCCGATGGACTTTCTCGTTCTAATTGGAACGTGTACCTATCACCTGGACAGGCTTGTGAACGTCGTCAGCGGCGGGCTTCCATAATTTCTCCGCCACCTACAGGACTTTAAATGTTCCCCGCTTTCCCGGACTCATTTCGAGTAATCAAACACGAATTTCTAACGATCGAACATTTTAGGAACTACGAAGTTTTCGTACGTTTTCGAGTGTCTACTATTCCCTCGGAGGGACGCCGTGCTTTAAGTGGAACATTCCGATTCCGAATATTTCGCGGCGAAATAAAATTAGAGCGTTCGTGCACAATATAAGCTCGTCATCTAGAACCGATAAAAAATGCTGAGCGCATTCTTTTTTCTTTCTCTCTTTCTCTCTTCCATCTCTTATGTTCGATGTTCGTGAATTCTCGAGGACTCACCTTCCGGCGTAAGCATCTCGCAAGATATGCAAGTCGGCTTCTGGCTTGCGTCCAGAGGCACGGAATACAAATTTCTCTGGCCCGGTTTGCCCGGTGCCGTGGCGAGATAGTAAACTCTGTTTCTCAACGAATCGACGGCCACTACGGCGTGCACCTCAGAGGGATCGGGCGTTAGATCCACCGGCGAAACGAACTCGTTGTTATCATATTCGTATCTATGCAATGTCGAGATAAAATAAAAAGAAATAAAACGTTTGTAAAAAGAAATAAACGTTTGTTTAGAGATAGGCTTCTTCACCTGATTATATGTCGGAATCTACCGGCGCTGGAGCCGGAATCCACGCGCCGTAATAGCAACGCGTAACCGCTTCCAGCTATTATAGGACGATTCGGTTGTAGCCAGCCCTCCGTTTCTTCATCCTTCAAGATCGGATTACCAGCACCCTGCGTGTCATACATGATCAGCTGGGATTTGGTCTGCACGCGATTCGTCCATGTCGCGAGTACGCGCGTCGCGTTCCACCAGCTCACGGTAAATAAAACATTTTCACTACAAAAACAATGGAAATCAAGCACGCGATCGAAAATGAAACAAAGCTAAATTAGCAATAACAAATATAAATAAATATAAAAAACTTAATAATAAAACTTGTAGACTTGCCTGCCAATCTCGTCAACGGGCGCGGCTAAAACGATTGCTTTTGATGACGGATCGGTTAAATCGATTACCGAAACAGTTACTACCGGATTCGGTGTGCCTATCTGAAGATAAAAAATAATATGAAAAACAGAATGCAATTATTTATTAATATAACATAAAATAACAAAAAAATTATGGCATGTTAAGTAAAAATATTTTATACGCGCGTTTTTATTATTTCTTGGTGATAAATTTTTATGTTTAGCAACACTTTGGAGATTTTCACCTTGGGATACTTGATCTTCACTGACGTAGGATACTGGTCGTTAAGAGAACCAGGCTCGCCATAATAGGAGTAAGTTATGTCCTTTACCACGGTGTCGTTGAAGGTCGCGAAAGCTAGATGTCGTCCATCCGGCGAATACCACATCGCGGTCGCGGACGAGAGTACTTCCTCTGTAATCAACGTTGTTTCTCTCGCGATTACATCTGTTCACATAACTAACGCGAATACAAATTTTCAGAAATGTGTGCACATGTCTCGCGCGAAATATTTGCCACTTGTGCAAAATATTTATTTTATTCGCGTTGTTTCGACGCGTGTGTAACACACTTCTATATGTGCGGAATTTTTCTTGATTTTACCTTCGTACACCCAATCCGGAATTCCATTGTAAATGTCTTCGGATTCGCCGCTCGTCGTCACTCTTCGCAGCACAGTCTGACCGTCATTAAACTTCATATGATAAATATCTCGGTTATGAACGTAAACCAAGTCGTTACCGGTCGGAGACCACAGCGCTAGCGAGACAGGCGCTGATTTTGCGATTTTTGTAAAAGCGCTGCGGAATAAGAATAAAAAAAAAACTCTTTTCTCACAGAATGTTCTTTTTGTCAGACAAAAATTGTCGATAATGCATCAACATTTATGTAAGTTACAAGTGTATCGTAAAAATATAAATAAATAATACTTGCCCGCTCTTCGTGTCATACACTGCGTAACGTGCGAGAGTCGAGTGTCTGAATACCTATTCAAAGTATTATGAGTTATTTTTTACGATAACTAGTTAACGAAAAGTAAACGATACACTCACTTGTTTACTATCGAAACCGAAGAGAATATATTGCTTGTCGGCCGAGAAGGATACTGAGGATAACACAAAATCCAGCTAAAATAATTTTAACATCAAGATATGTTAAAAATAACAATTCGATCATAAACTTTGATAAAAAAAACAGATTATCTTTTAGATCAAGATCTCGAAGTTATTAATTTATCGTCATTGAGACTCTTACTGGCAAATCTGCTCCGTTAAATAATATTGTGGTCTTTCCCGTTTTTACATTATAAACAGTGACACTGTGGGTGAGTAAATTCGCGACCATAATTTCGTGATCCGAAAACCATGTGCCATTGAAACCGTAAGCGTAAAAGACGCGATAATAAATTTCTTCCAAAGTAAACGGATCTTTTTTGATTTCATCATCGACGGCATCATTGTCGTTGATATTTGAAACTGTGAGCAGGAAGAATTAACACGAGAAATGTATATAAATACATAATTAAAATTTATTCAAACATATATATTAGCATTATTATTAATAATAATGCATTTGCATATTTATATTAAAATTTGCATTGAATACTAATGAGTTTGAAATTAACTAGAGATCGATTTACCAGACCGTGATTGTCCGAGAACGATCGCGCAACCGCACAGCGTCAAAAGTCGTAGAATCTGAAAAAATTTGGAACATCACGTAATGTCAACATGAACAAATTGCGTTTCTTGTTTATCGATATAAATTACAATCTTATCGCTAGTATTAGCAATTCGAGCGAAGAAGAAAAATTCATTTAATCAAGATTACGGTACGCTTATGTGACAATATTTGCGAATCTCTAGCGAATGTAAGATTGATAACCGATAACGGGAAGATTGATTAAAAATAACATATATCACGCCATGACGGATTAATACTTTAGACGCATTGTCCCGTCATCTTTTCTGCGACGCGAAGAGAAAAAAACGAAAACGAGCGGAAACAGACGTTGCGCCCGTCCCAAGAGTGAAATCGAAACAGAAGTAAGTCGGATAAAAGCTTCCTCCTCCCCGAAACCGAGAAGATCGAGAGTCTCGATAGGTCGATACTTATTTTCGCGGTTGCTCCTCTTAAATGTACACGTGGGATGCTAAAAGTAAGATACTTAATCTGTCAGTTTTTTTTTTTTTTTACTCCATAGAAACGTTACGTTACAAGCGCACAGCTGTATCAAACTTTACATGTACAGCAATTTATTTGTAGTTTATCAAATTCATTGCATCAATCACAGCATCGCGGCAAAACTCTATTTTGTGTGTCAAGCACAAAAATATGTTCGGCATGTTCGCTGGAACAACGTACCGTGTGTTTCGCCATGACGATCTGCCGATTTGTGAATCATGGACTCTGAATGACGATTGAAAAACCTGCTGGTGCGACGGCGAACGATCTCGCGAGTTCGACGGAGACTAATATTTCGCGTGCTCTCCCGATGTGTTTGCAACAGCAGGTACTCCCACTTCTTTCGACAAATCAGAGGCATATCCATGAGTGAGCACATTTTCCTGTCGTGTGTGTGTGTTGTACTTATCTCTCTGTCTCTCTTTTTCTGACTTATATTAATCCGCTCTACTATCTGCCGATGCTTGTCAAGAACGATCCTCGTCTCACAAGAAATCAAAGCAATCCTCTTACAAAGCATTCATATCTCTTTTCTTTTCCTTTCTTACGTAAAAAGCCAGTTCGGCTTATTAAATTTGTTCTTTTGCATAATCGCAATTTTAAAGATAAAGATTAAAAATAAAATATGCAAATTATTAAAGAGATATCATTGCAAAATAAAAATTACATGAACATTTTTTTGTTAATCAATTAGAAAAAATTATTAATTATCCAAATTTATGCATATTTTATTTTATTATTATATATATATTAATATAATATATAAGAGTTTTAACCTGCGCTGAACATAGTGCACAGAAACAAATATATATAACGTTTGGATAATAGAAAACTAGACTGGAGCTATTTAATGGCGTCAGCTGACTTGATAAAGTTCTGGGCGTTATTACATGTGATAAACGTTATTACGGACGATTATTACGTACCTCTTTTCCTAAAACGTCACGATTCGATGAACGTAACATTGCAATAATAATCACACCGTAAAATAGTAGAAGTCGTGACAGAAAATCAAAGTTGGAAAAAACGCGACGATGTGACGTGCAGCATTAAATCCCGCGTATTATCGTTATCAAGGACGTCTGTTATTTAACACATGCGCGATAAACGACAATTGCTGGTGTCTGCGTATTCCCGCCAGATAAGAAATGCATGTGTTATTTAATCACACACATACAAAGTATCGCGCGCGCGTTTCCAAAATATATTAAAAATTGATTAATCTGATAAAACAAGACTGTTTATCAATAACATTAAAGGAATTTAAATTTATGCAAACTTGTTGAATAAATGATTACGTTATAGCAATTATACCTTGTGTGTATTAATCATTTACTAAATTATTTATTCACTTTAACGTAATTTAATTAATGTAAATTAAAATGTTTTGCGCATGTGTGGAAATTATAATTCTCCGTATCTTTGCAAATATCAAATCTGCTGTAAATCGACATGGTAAAAGCAAAGCAAAATTTTTACGATTTTCACTTATCGCAAAGTGTCATTTAGAAAACATTGTACGTGCATCGAGTGTGCATAAAAAAAAAAAAATTGATTAAACTTGATTTATCTCGTAACATAAAATCGATACGATAAAGGATCGTATGTGTTGTGTATTGTTATAATATAAATCGCTATCGGCAAAAAAAACAATTCACGTGTTTGACTTCAAAAGCAATAATACCGACGTAAAACTCACAGTCGAGCCACTTTTATAGCGTTTTTACAACTTGTGTTTTTTTGTCACAAATAATACTTATTCAGAAATCATTAGTGGACTTTCACCATTTTGCGCATCTTCGCTCTTTCATGATGAAATAACCGCACTTTTCACCATCACTGTTCTTTATTTTTACCAGTTATTTCTTATATACAATTTTGTGTAACACACTCATTGTGCCGAAAATATACCTTTCACTTTACTCGATATGAATCACTTCAAAAAATGCGATCATCATCGTATGGAATTCAGCGGGTCAATGTCGTAATCATGGAGAAAAAGAAGCGCTCAACCTTCCTCACGTGTCACAGAACATCATCTCACAGTGTTGCTCGTGACACACTTCGCGAGAGGAAGAATTACTGTCATCATCATTGTCATAACCCTCTCCATCTTCGTCCTAGTCGTTTCGCACGTAATTCATAAATCTCCACTTCGTAGTAATCAGCCAATCTGATTTGATTGAAAGGTCGTCTATATCGTTGTATTACCGGCAATAAAATGACGAAAATATTTGGAAAAGGCATACGTTATGGGACGTACGAGAAATGGAATAATAAGCTGATAAGAATAAAAAGATGATGAAATTCTTCAAAGTTGATTATTTGAAATGTAGAACAATGCAATTGTACAATTGTTTTCGAATAAAATTAAATATATATGCAATTTTTTTAAACAAATACTTATAGTAATATTTAATACGTATATAATTTTTATATCAAATATATTAAATATATTCATTTTTTTTAAATCAATTTACACTTACATCACAATAAAAGTGATGTAAATAAAAATTGTGTTCAAGTAAATAATTATAGATAATTTTAATCGCAAGAAGCTGCTGCATTGGCGCTAGTCGCCATCTTCTTCTAATGATACGAAGTACTGAACCGTTGCTTGAGTTACCTACCGTTAAAGCCTCGCGTTTGCTTTAACATGTATCCTACATATTCTATAGACGTTAGAGTCTCGAGATCACATTTGGTTCTCATTACTTGTCAGTAGATGACTCTACAGTTTAAAATAAAAAAGTCAAGGAAAAATGTGTTTTTGTCTTACACATTTATGTGTGGTCGATTTTATCACGACATTGATAAAATAATGTAAAAAAATCTATATGAATCAATGTAAATTTAAAATTAGTTTTATCTCTTAACTTTTCTGTACATGTGACAGATATATAAATATATTTTCGATATTTTTCTTACATTTTATGAATTTTTTTTTACTGATAATAAATTAGTCAAAAAATGTTTTATTGCTCAAAATACAATGGACTCTCCTCAATGTTCATGTACATTTGGCGTTTTTTATGCGGAGTATAGTACATTGGAAAATCGTCTTCCCAAAATATCAGAAAATTTAGGAGATTTCTTTCAAGTTCTTGACGATAAATCGAGCTTGCGTATTTGAATTCGATGTAACGACGATCTTCTTTGGATATCTGTACAGAGAATGAGCTTTTTCAATCACGCAAAGCGTTTCAATCGCGAATTCTTTAATAATGAAAACTCGCGAATAAAACCACTCACCGATTTCCAATCGGACTTGATCAGAGCGTTTACGCAATCATTGATCAAGGAATCATTTTGAGTGTCCTACGCAGAAATAAATATAATAATCGCCTTGTGTACAGAGTATTCAAATGCGAAAACGGCGTCTTACGTTCTGCGACAGTAGGATAGCTCGATTTTCAATGCGCAGACATTCGAATCTGTCGTGGAGAATCGCCGCGGCCCAAGGTTCGCGAAAGTACGCGTAAAAATCCGGAATACACGAGTTCTATACTCGAGTCAGAGAAAATCGGAAATTAGAATTGTCAATGCGCGCAAGAAAATATCGAAAAATGTTACTCATCAGCAGCGCTTACTCTAAAACGGAATCTCAGCTCGTTCAACATGCTCTCGTGTTTTCCGTATAACGTGATCATATCCCGCACTCGGAATATCTGCAAGATTACCAAGTAAAAATTATATCTCCATAATTCTTTACGTGACAAGACGAACGTATACTCGACACAAATTGCCTGGAATAATATATTCTCTCGTTGAATAAAAAAAACCGTTACCTTTCTACTGAAGCATGTAACAGTTTCCACGGAATTATATGTGTTCAATCGAATACGAAAATATCCAATTTCAGATGTACAAGAACCGGTTGCGAATATTTCACCCTGCGCGCATTGGAGATCATTAATGTGTACTTTTACATGCATAGATGTATTTTTGATGTAAATTTGCAATTTGTGAATAACGTTACTAGGGTTTCGCAATGTTTAACTACCGTTAAGACTCACATAAGAATTGTCGCTAATTGTTATTCCGCGCCGTGGTTTCTTTCCAGGTTTGCGGACGTGCAAATAATAATAATTTCCTGGTAGAACGCAAGCGATCACAACGGGTGCACGATACACTGGAAGTGCTGGATGCACTTCTTTCTTCGACAAAGGGGAAACTACGGGAACTTGTTCGTTCTGTCGATTAGCGTCGATCACTTCGCGAAAAATTTGAGCGAGCTTCCGGAAAAAAAACATACGAAACAGGTGAGAGAATAATTAATACTTGTAAGAAAAAAACGGTGTGTTTAATTGTAAATTTGCAAACTTTTTCGCCAATCTCTACGCTATCGTAGTTCTCGTGATGCCAGGAGTCGATGCAAAACTTTCTGGAGTATTTCGTCACGGTACCGGCGGCAAAAATCAACGGATCGTTCGTGCGGTGTTGCAGATCTATTACGAGCAGACCGTCGAAAACGAGACCGGCGCGGCAAAACGCTGAGACGGCATAAACTTCGTGAGCGAGAACTTGAAATATCTTTGATTAAACGAAGTAACTTGTTTATGTTCTTCACCTGAAAACGTTTCCGAGTTGATCGTTTTTTCGTCGAAGTTAAAGAGAGCGTCGCAGTTCAATATTTTCGTCTCGTCTTGCTTTTTGATCGCAACGCTTTTTATCATTAACTTCCCATCGTCGTCACTTCTCAGAGTCCAATCGATCATGTTCCATTCGGAAAGAACTCGAACTCCGCTTCGTAAGATAGCGTTCGTCACTGTAACATCGACCTTTATCCATGGCAAAAAAAGAGACTTCCTCTTTTTAAACTGACCAGATAAATGGCACAAATATTAAAGCTTTTCTAAGGATATACTTCGTTATCGTAGGAGAAAACTTTGTCGTGTGCTTCATCAGGCTTTAGATTCGACTCGATCAACGTGATCCATGAGGGCTTTACGCCGAATTCGATCAAACCGCCGAGTGCGCAGTAGCAATCGATATTGTGACCGTAAAAGAGTATTTCTTCTATTCAAGAATATTGTTATATAGAAAGGGCGCTTTTATCTATAATCTATTTGTAAAATTCACTTGACTGTAATATAACACTTGCTCTCCTCCTTTAGATTCTTTGTTAGACAGCGAATCTTTCTCAAACAGACAGAAGCTTCTGTATCGTCGTTTATCGTCAGGCAATTCCACGGTGATTTCTGATTATCTTTGTGCTTATGCACTTGCGTTCTCGTTCTCTCTTGCAATTTCGGTTTCCGATACTGCAGACCGCATGTTAGAATCAAATAATCATAAGCGAGATTTCCCTGATTCATCACCGTGACGTATTTTTTTTTTCTGTGTGTTAAAATTCAACAGTTATAGAAACCTCGGTGTAACAATGTTCTCGAATACCACCTGTTAATTGATGTCATAGTCCCGTAAATAGTATTGATCCAAGCTCTCGCAGCTACGCAACGACGATATTCCGAGCAGAATTTTCCTCTGAATGGAAGTAAACGTGCCTCCGCGTGACTCGGTTTATTATCGAACGGTATTCCATGCGGCGATATCAATGTGAGATTCGTAAAGTGCGCGTAACGCTGCCTTGATCTACAAAACTCGACATTGTTAGTTAGTAAAACGTGTGGTTACTTGAAGATAAAGCTTTTACTTAAAACAACTAATCCTGAAAATATTATCGAATTTCTTTACCGTAAAGCGAGATGTTCCGCGAAAGCGATTCCGCAATCCGACGCACCGACGATAACGATTTTCGTATCGATATTGACACGAGGCATCGTTGCCAGTCTCGGGGACGTCACGAACAAGGAAAATCTATCATTATTTACTTCATCGTTTATGTCGTTTGCGAAGGTGTCGAGATGTTTGGGACTAATTGGAAATTCATATTCAGCTGGTCCGCGAGGATTCACCGGAATCATACTGTCCAGGCAAGACACGAGAGAACACGATGTCTGTAAATAATGTTTCGAAACTTTTATTCCCCAACGTGAATTTTCACTTACAGTCAATTGACGACGCGCGAAACCGTTTTTTCATCGCGGACTTTACGAATAAAATATTGTAACGCTCACCGACGTGCTCTCGTCTTGATGATGAAGATGCGAGAGGATTATCGTTAATTCGCTCAGACGCGCGATCTCGCAGAGAAAAAAAGAATGATGAGTATAAAAAATCGGTGTAAGAACAAAATGCAAAAGACGACCGTAACCGTCGTGAGGAATATTCCGCACAGATACGTAATCTTCTATATGATGATGACTTCTGATGCGATTCACCTGTTTCTCGGCACTAAAAAAAAAGATAAAGAAAGAGAAAGAGGATGTTTGATTTCCTTTTTTAGAAATCCAAATTTTTTCTTAAAGAGAGAAACTTCAATTCTCGATAACGAGTACCGCAATATAGCGAGCCCGAGTATCGTGTCGTTGCATTCGAAGATGAAGCAGTCGAAGTCGAGCTGCAGAGGATTCGTCGCGAGATCGAAGTCAATTAGAATTGCTTGCCTCGTCGATACGACAGACAAAAGTTTTTTCACGACTTCTCGATCGTGTGCTTGAGCTCGACGACACTCGATCTCCTCGCGAAGAGCCGCTCGATGCACGACGTACAAAGACATCGGAAAATCTTTGTTGTATCTCAACGGTACGCGCTAAAATAATAACACATTTTTCATGAAAACTCGAATCGCAAGTTTTCTCATAAATTTCGAACGGTTTTGATGAAATATTGAAGACCGTGAAATATTGAAGATACTGATAGCACGGATGCGACGATGGGAGGAGAATCGCGCAATATTCCAAGTACGGGAAGCAATCAAAAGCGGCCTCCAGGAAATCGTGGGACCAATGGGGTTTTGCTGGTTCGCGCATCTCTAAGATCTCCACGATAAAGGCATTCGCTTCGCCGCGATACGTCAAACGCCGCGGAATGACGTCGCCGATGTTCTTCTCGCCTTGAAAGTAATTATCATAAGTCTCTTAATTGTCCTAACAACCCTAACATAACATCGAATTGATCATCGAGCTCGATAAAACACCGACTTGTTACTTCACAGATTTGTTCGTCTTCAATCTCTTCCGTCGCTCGTGAAGATGCATTGTATTTCGAACTGCGATCGAATCGCGGCGTGTATTCCCGCGGAAAAACAGAGCAGAGAAGCTCCGTAATTACTTCGCTAACGCTGATTCTCGCGTCGTCGCTTTTGTGCGGCCTCCTCAGACCATTGTACGGCGTCAATTCGAAATTCTCGTTCAACGTGTCGACGTCGATCTCGGAGGTGAGGAACGCAACGCCTTGCGCGGTACCGTCAACATCCTCACCGACAATCAATTGACGACGGCCGTCCGGATAACGAATCATCTCGCTGACGTAATAGTCTCCGTATAATTCTTTCGATTGCGCCTTTTCATCGCCGATGATTTCTATCACGTCGTCATTGTCCTCCTCTCTATCTCATTGTATTTTTCCATAGATGTATTTATATGAAACTTACATAATATATTTGTGAAAATGACACTTTTATAGCGACAAATATTTAGAAGCAAATTAGCTCTCTCACACGACTTTCCGTATTCTCAACTTTGGACGTAACTGATACCGATCGATCAGATACAAAAATTGCGGCGCGTCAGTATCCCGCGTGTTTTCAGGTAAGATCCTAGTCATCTCCCGCTCGAACACGTCCGCTGGAAAAAAATTACACGGAGCTGCTACTACTTACTACTCTCCAGCGAACTACCTGATTGTTGCGTCGCTGCTTTGAAGAGGATTGGCGAGCGGATACAGATTGATAAGAAGGTCACCTGGCGTAACCCGAGGTGGTATCACGAGGATCACGTGCTGGCAATAGACAGTGATGTCGAAGACCGCGATCAACAACTCTTTGAGGAACTCGTCCGTGTAACGATCGTCCCACGCGAGAAAATGCACGAACTTCGTGTTTTTTACTGTTACGGTGGAAATTCTTATTGGAAAAAAAAGTAAGTCGATTTAAAATTCGACGTTTACGAGATTCGTTTGTAAAAAACTTGTTCGACACAACCGTCGAAAGATTTTGTTTTAACTTCGCTGAATATTGTTAAGAAAAAGAGAGAGCGGCAAGATTTACCCATAGAGCGTTTTTAACCAGGTCAACCAGTCGCGTGTCGGCACAGACAAAACATTGGGATAATTGCAGAGACATATCCCCGAAATGATGTCGTATCTCTCGTTATGCTGAACTATCGAGAGGCAGGAAGTCTCGCTGCAAATTTCACGTAACGGTATATGGAAGAGCGCGAAGATGATGCGATTTATATTGCCGATATAATGCGAGCGGAAGAGAACTCTCGCTGTAAGTACTAGACTCGTCCCACGTTCACGTCTCCAAAGATTTTGTAAGTCGCCGGACGTATTAGACGATCCAAATGCACGAGATCCGAATGTTCGGCGCGACGGTATCCCGAGATTTGTAGCTTCTTGCTACAATTCTGTCGAAACTCTTCGTTTGATTCATCGCTACTTGTTGACATGTTGGAAATTGCAGATTCGGGCAAATCATAATCAACATTGACATGTACATCACGCGATTTTCATTTGCAATCGATTTTGCTTATGGATGTAAATAGTTTGAAGGTATTAAAGACAAATTCCAAATGCGCAAATGGAGCGCGTTATGTATTCAACAATCTCCTCTCTATGAAAATACAACTTTCTTGGTGTACAGGATTTGTTTAACTATATAAAATCGTATATAAAATTGCACGCATGTATGTAAATTGTATGTTTTGCTTTTTCACGATGTAAATCCTTAATAAAACTATACTCGAACCGGTGACTAATAGGACAATAAAGTTATTCGTCCTTGACCCAATATACGTATATTCTTCATTATCGCGTGAGTATTGAGTAGAAGTGGATTCATACGAAAAGTCTTTTTAACAAAAAATTGCAATAATTTTGAACGTATATATTTTTCTCGCTCCTGACATTATCTGTCCGAGACAAGTGTCGTCAGGAACTTTAAAGGGAGAACAAAAACTGGAAGAACTGTTAATGTTTAAAAATATAATGTTTATTCTCAACATACTCTAAACACAACTATAAATTTATATAAATTTCTTATTAAACACCGATTATATATCTATAACAAATATCTGTCAACATAATAAATTAAACATGAACCATACCTCACGAGATACAAAAGAATTAATAATATAAAAATAATATTAATGTCAAATATAGCAGATTTTTTAAATTTCTATAAATATATTTGTTTACTACTTCTATCTGATTGCACATGTATATAACAGTTTTCTGAAAAGTTAAAAGTTTTGAATTTTCACAAATAACAAAAAAAAAGAAAGTATAATAATTTATTAAATGAAAAAACTTCAAAATAAAAGTGTAAGAACTCATTCATTAAATAAATATATCTTTTCTATAATTATATACATTTATCATGTACATTTTAATTTACAGGGTGGCTCACGGATATTGTTTGTTATAACTGTTTGAAGAAAAGTGTATTTGAGTTTTCTCATATGTGCAAACTATAAAAAATAAATTCGATTGTTATTAGGTACAACACTCTGAATGTTAGCCATCCTGTAGATTAAACCACAATTCAAAACATTAAATCTAAAGAAATAAATCATCTTGATTTTCACTTACAATGATAATTCTAATTCATTCATCAAATGAAATGTAAACAGGAATTTTTTTATCACTGATTATTATCAATTGCAATCGATTTGCATAAGAAACAAACTACGTCGTTCAATTACGTCACATATACTTAAAAAAAAAAGAAAAAAAAAGCAATGTTCTCCAGTTTTAAAAATAATTTGCTCCAGTCTCTTCAGTTTATATTATGTCATATTTATATATATGCATATAATATAATGATATCGTGCAGTTTCTCTATAGTCTAACAAAAACTATTATGTGATAGAAAAATAAAATTGTTTTCCCTTTCACTGACTTTTGAAGCAAACTATGCTCCGATATAAACAAAAAATTTATAACAGCACGATCAATGCTATGAGCGTATAGCTTTCTACATAAAAATAGCTAGAAAAAAGCATGTAAAATATGTTAAAAGGCTAAATTGTCTTACAATACTAAAGAAAATAAGTAAGATTGATTATATTAAACAACTTTGGTTGATCAGATGCCATTAATGCGTGATCAAATTTACGTATGAACGTTTAAGAACACTCATACTTAGCGGACAAATTAATTTATCGAATATTCAGCAGTGAAAAGGTTAAAGTCTTAGTAACATAGAAATCAGTAAAAAATTATAGTTTAAACATGTGTGTGTGTGTGTGTGTGTGTTTTGTGGAAGCACATGGCATATACGGAAGCGAAATATTAAAGACTATGATTCTGTCTTTATCTATATACGATGCGATTATAACGCAATAATTATCCAAAAATACATTTAGCAATAGATATCAGTTATTGAATCGGTCAAAGAATCGCTGATACGCCAAGTACTTTACAATATAATCGTGATCTTTGTTCTAAAAGAAATTATGCCTATATAGAATTTCCAAAGTTAAACAAACGATTTTAAGTTCTTTCGTAATAATTATATTATTTTATATAAGTTCATAAAGAATAATTCTTAAGAGCAAAGTTTGAGCGAGATTCCAATCGATACTTTATGAGAAACTGGTAAATTTGTTATCATTTACTTCATTAATTTTACTTTACTTTAATTGTTATCATTTATTTTATTAAGTATCTTGTTTTATTTATATCACACAATATATATGGAAAACTACGTACATATTATTTCACCTTTGTGCGTTACGTGGCATGGACGATGGTCTTTGATTGTTTTGAACATTTGAATTTTGTTCGGCTTGCACGATTACGTCATCTTCAATGTTCTGTCTGTTTTCCTCGGGATTGCCGGAGTCTCTATTTTGCACGTTTTCCACCTTGTATAATATGTCGTGGCAAAGGGGACATCGGTCTTGAACGTACAGCCACTTACGCAAACATACGCCATGAAAATAATGATTACACTTAGTGATTTTGGCGCTTTGCATTTCCTGATAGCAAATCGCGCAGACATCGTCCAGCATCGCGAGCTGCTCGGCTCTCGCTTCTGGTAAAGAATTGATCTTGTTCACAGCTGTTCTGCGCTTAATAAACACACTCCACCCGGCTTTAGCCTCGCACCAAATGTTGAAGTAGGCGTGTATGCACATCATAATAGCACGAATCGCTCCCCCAGATTCGAAGACTAGTATCCAAAACCCGTTGAAAAATAATATAATGCCGAAAGCGAATTCCACTGTATTACCGAATGATTTTATGATGTACACACAGTCGTCAAATTGCTCCCAAAACCCGGTTCTGTACGCATCAATAAGAAATAGCGAATAAATTGCCAGTGAGACTAGTACTTTGACTATTACTTCAATACTGAAAACTGATACAGCCAATAGCCATGTGCTCACTGTGAAGTGCGACCACAGAAACGTCAATAACGACACTGGAAAGATTATCAGAAACGCGCAAACTGCCAACGCCCGCAAGTGTCTGTGCAGAACTGGGTTGTGAGAAGCGCTGAGTGACATTAAGAGTGGATTTACTATGTTGTGCACAAAGTGCAAAATTGCCGTAAATAATAAGCAGAAATTACGGCAGAGCCGTACCAAACGTTTTTGGTTATCAAGACTCGTGAGTCCAGTCTGCAAAGCGAGAATGTAAAATAATATGGCGGACACAGTGCCTATACTTTTCTCATCTTCGTCCTCCGTCAGCAATACCCATTGGAAGAAACAACCGATGTAATGACAGATAAACGAGATTATACTAGTCATGCCAAGGACGGCCGTTAAAGTTTCACAGCCATTTACCAACAGCGTTTTGATCATGACATAATAATTCAACGTGTCTTCGCCGTAGTCATCGCTGAGAATTTGTCTGACGTGATCTATTACACGCAATATCCAAAATGTACGAAGCACGGACGGTACATTTAAACGCATCCATTCTGTTTCCGCGAGAGCGGACACGCCGTAATTGATAATAAAGTTACGTTTATGTTGATAACCTATGTAGATTGTTTTCAGCATAAAGACACCGTTATACCAGATGATGAATTTACATACACCTAGTGGAATCATTGTCGCGCACACTGGCGCATGATGCAGATATTGTACCTAGAAAGTATTTTTTTACATTATTATTAAAAAAGCACATATATTATTTTTATATTTTTTTTTATAAAAAAAAATCTTGTATTTATTTTATATTTCATGAGTTCTTACCGGTAAAGGAAGAATACTCAGCATAGATGGTGACATGAAGCTCATCACAAGGAGTTTCTGAATTAAAGGATGTCTCGGAGCAAGATGAATGTAGCAAAACATACTAGCTAGCAGAAGTTGAAATATATAATTCTGAATAATCAGAAGTCCTGGACCATTATACAGAAGTTCTGATAGATTCAGACTTAATGCATTATCAAGAACGCTAGATTCGTGAACATTCACGTAAGCTATAATCGCTTTCATTGTACTGACATTTGACCAATATGAGACAAATATTAGTCCCACAGATATCAAATATTGATATATAATTATTAAATGTTGAGTACACAACATAAACATGTACAAGGCTGCGATGCATCCTGAAAGATATAAATAAATATAAGAAAAATATAAGATGCAATAAAAGAATATTCTTTTAATATTATAAATATATCAAAAAACCAACAAACTTGTATTTTATCATTTTTGAATATAAAAAAAAATATATAGATTATTAAAATATAAAGTTAAAAAAAATATATATTTTATCTATTTTACAATTTGTTATTTACATTGCAAATCAAAAGAAAGATAAAAAATCTTATCAGATATTATTTTTATCAGATATCAAAGATAAAAAATATAAAGACGAAATATAAGACATATAAGACACTCTATTATAAGATATATGCATCCATGTATTTTTCAATATTTTGTTTGTTAATAAACATTATTTTTGTTATAATAAACATCAAGCAAACTATTTTCACATAGTAAAACACAAGTTACTTTGCATACAAATATAAATTGTCTCTTAAGAAAAAATCAATGATCCATATGCATTAACTCTGCTATATAATAGGATATGTATTTTTGCATGTTTCTTTGTTGTATGTTTAGAGTAAATAGTATAAAAATCAAATGATTTTACTCACCTAAACAACAACATACAATTTTACATGAGATTATCAAGTAATATTTGTAGGGAATATCAATAAAGAATAATTCTTTCATCAGAAAATCATCACAATCTATTGTAATTGATGAAATAGGATAGCCAATGTGTAGTTTTGACATATAATCATCGTTAGCAGATATTCCGAGAGAGATTTTGAGTAACTCATCAATTATAAATAAAGGTGGCACCCTCATTATAATATCGACAAAAGTGAGAAGTTTGTCTCGTATCGAAATCTCCATTTTACTGATGTTGCTCCACAAATTATTTTCAAGGAAGACACGTCGTTAAGTTGTTATGCACGTTTTAATATTGTACATGGAAGAGACCATGCTACAGTATGGAAAAATACAAAGATTTCACCTATGACAGATAAATAAAAATCAATAGTATTTGGCGGTTGTTTACTGATGAAAATTCAGTCGCTTAAAAAAAAATGAAAAAGTGCTTAATAATCATATGAATAACAATACAATCACAAACTTAATATTTTTTAATTTATTACAATTTAAATATTCATGATGTATTTTAGTAGATAAAAAAGAAAATTGCTATGTTTTTCTAGTTAAATATAGTAATAATTCATACATTATGATTATAATCACAGCAAATAGAAATGTATAGATACTTATGACAGAAATCATAACCTCTCACAGCAATTGAAATTGAAATACCTCCGGTACGGTGAAGAATAACGAATTATTCAGAAAAGTTTTTAACGTCTAGTCTATTTTTTAACGGTGCATAAATTTCTGACGCGAGAATTTTACAATCAATTAAAGTACTACAGTTTTTTGAAGATTCACCAAAAAAAACAAGATGTCAACACGAGAAAAGTCAATAACGCGCGAACAACAAACGAAAAAACTCACCAGTGTCAAAATATCGATGATGAAATCTGATTTTATATATCATATTTCAATCCAATAACATGTATTACTTAACCGCGATGACTCGACGAATAACAACGACCAACTCCGAAATGTACCTTAGTACGTACAAACTCGTATCGCGAACGTATCTCATCATTCACTTTTTACGCAAGGCAATCTAAATTGTAATATGTCAGGTTGTTTTTGTACGCATGCGCGTTGTACATGACCTCGGAAAATTTCTACGTGTAAAAAAAATTCTATACGACTATCACAAACGCTTTTAGCGGGCAGTATCATTTTCTAACATAAAATGTATGATCGGGAAAAGAAAAAGAGAATACTTATAGAATAATACAAATTATTTTTACATTGTTATTGTATATGCCATATGGCGTACAATATTTATAATTACAAGGACTTTATTATATAGTATAGTAAATATATGCAGGATGTTCATACAAATATTATGTGTGAGCCACACTAAATTATTTAAATATTAATTATTTAATAATGTAAATTGCTTATGATGACAAAGCTACAAGTGAAATATAGACATGTAAACATGAGTGTTTTGCATTGAAATTATCATATTTTACATCATAATTAACAATCAATCATAATTAAACTAATTTCTTAGCTTCAAAGAAGCTCTTTAAGTGTTTTATTTGCCAGGCACCCATAATCAGGACAACCACGGTCTGAGTCAAAGACCACCAAAACACACGGCGACTGGTGCTTTCTGATGTTTGCCTGAAGCGTTCTTCCCGATACTGAAAAATCATAAATTATAAATGTATATTACACGTGTGATATTTCTCACTACGTTTCTTTCATATTATATATATATAATTTTTGTAGAAATAAACTTTGCTTTTTTACCCTCTGATAATTTTGTTCTTTAGTTATTTGACCAACTTGATCTAGGAGTTGGCGTATTCTAAGCTGAAGTTCTGATAATTTTTCCCTTTGTGCCACATTGGCATAATCAATGGCATGTTCTCCTACTTGAATATCTAGATGTACTCTCTGTAAGTAGAAATTTTTCTTACTTTTTTCTTCTATTAACTTTCAAAAGTTTGGTTTCATAGAATACATATATATGTTTTACCAATTGGGTACCACTGAACCATGAGGTACTATTAGAGTACAGGCAAATAATATGTTCTCCTGGTGTATGTGAAGTGAAAGAAAATCGACCTTCTGCGCTGTAGACTCGAGAAAGAACTGGTTTCTCATCGGGATCTTTTACTTCAACATGCATGCCAATACCGTGAGTACTTGGCATGAAACCACCGCTTCTTGGATCATAGAGTTCTACTTTATAATTGACTGCAAAATTACAAATAGTACGTTTTGTGAAAAGCTGTTCCTCTTTTATTTATTTAAGTTTTTATTCTACAAGAGAGATAATTTAGATAATTTTACATTGGATCTTACCCAGAACGGTGGTGTCGTCAGGAATTTCCTCGATAAAACATTTTCGCTCCGTCTCACCGATATGAAAATACAAACCAGTCCCGAACTCGAGAATGCACAGGAGAACAATAAGAATACTTCCGTGTTTTAACATATTTTGCATAATAATCCTAGTATCAGTTAGCAAGAGAAATGATTAAACTATGAATAAACATGCACACACATGCCAGGTGGTGTTGTATGAAACACACACGTCAGCTTCGAGCACGGCGAAAACAAAAAGTAGAGAAACGTCAATTGTCAGCTCGAAGTATCGATCTTTTTGATAGCGATAGTTATCGATAGTACTTTGTTAAGGTTCAATCAAGTGATTATGATGAGAAATTAACCAATCACGGTAGATGATTCCGTAAAATCCAATCATAGGCTGACATTCTTTTGAACACAGGGTTAGATTACATTTGAGTAAACACCAATCACTATTAGAATTTTTAAGGCTATCGCACACAAAATGACATAACATAGAACTATTTGAACCAATGAGCATCTAGCATAGTTTGATGTAAATCAATATGGCGACTATATGCTAGACGCTTATTGGTCCATAGAATTTTATGTTATACATATGCAGCTATGTCATTTTGTGTGTGATAGCCCTTAGAGATTTCATTTTGCAGTGTTATGGACCAGTTCATGAGTCTACTTGTCGACGTTTGCAACGCTCGTGAGCGTTACTTATATTTGTTTAACTTTTGATAAAAAACAAGGATAAAATGATACCATGAGCGTTGCGAACGGCAAGTGGAATTTACCCTATAGAGATCTACCTAGATAGACCTATCGAGCCACAGGAGCAGGAGCACCAAATCAAACCAATTGTGCACATAGAGAGGATAATGTGCGTCAACTAGTAAAATCATCTGTGTTGAAGAAACCAACACGCTTTATTTTTAAATTGTTATAAAACTTACAAAAATGAATCTAAACTTTTGTGACTTTCGTTTATGCTCGAATATTCGGAGCGACACTATTTGCACAGACGGATATGAGGTTACCAATTTAATAACGGATCCTGAAAAAGGATTCCTGGCTTATTCAACAATCAAACCGCCTGTTCATATAGAGATCACTTTCGAGTGTAGTGTGCGTATAAATCACATACTGATTTGGCCGTCTGTTGGATCGCAGAAGTCGTCGGGCTTCATACTTTCCACCAAAACCAGCAATAACGATTACGAGCAATATATTCCTATAGCTAGCGCAATGTTGCAACCCAATGATGAAGGTGTGTTGTTTCATCCGCGTTGTGTCGAACCCAATACGATTTCTACACCATCAAATTTCGTGAAACATGTCATGAGAACACGATCTCTACCACGTTTATCGACTTCAATTATGTCTGCTCGTGTTTTACGGATAACTATTACAAGGACTGAAAAGTCGGTGCCAGCTTTGAGAAAGGTGGAAGTGTGGGGAAAAATATCGCCTATCTGCGGACCGGATGTTCTAGAAAAAATTATGACTTTATTAAATGCATTGCCATCACATAATAAAGATACTGTTCCTGCTCCTGAAAACATCATGGAGAAACAGTAAGTTATAATTGTATATAAGTAATTATGCAGAATTGACCACTAATTTTTTTATTAAATAATTTGTATATAATTGATAAATTATAGCTGTTGCTCTTATATTTAAAGCAAAATACTTTTTGTTTTTTTTTAATCTTTATATTTGCCTTGGTTATCTTTCTTTATAGGCAGGAAAATCAAAGTGATCAGAGAATTAAGGAGCAGTTTGAAATACCTGAAGATTTCTTGGATCCTATTACATGGGAAATAATGACTCAGCCAGTTTTACTGCCTAGTGGAAATGTGATAGATCAAAGCACATTAGAAAAATTCAAACAAAATGAAAATATTTGGGGCAGACCAGCATCAGATCCCTTTACTGGCATTCCATTTGACAAAGTCAATCCAATTTTGATGCCTGTCTTAAAGTCAAGGATTGATAAATTTCTGTTAGAAAATAGCAATAAGGATGAAATAAAAAAGATGCCAAGAGTTCTAGGTCATGGTAATACTTTGACTATGACAAGAAAACTAAGAATGATACCAAAGTGTTTGCAAAACAATAAGCATGTAAAGAGAACTGTTAAACATGCTATACCAGATGCATGCAAGCAAGAAAGTGATAATAATAATGATTCACAACAAACAAAGAGATTTTGTCATCGGTTACCAGCAATTATAACAAGACAATCTCCACTGAAACAATCGAATGTTATTGTAACAGCGAGAAGTCACGTACAATCCTTACCAATGGATGTTAGTGGTAATTTAAATGACAGTTTAAACAAACGTTTGTTAAACGAAGAGGTCAACTTAATTGCAGAAAATGTAGATTTGATTGCTACAAATGAGAAGTGTAAGTGCTGTGAAAATTGTACCCTTTATAGACTACCATGCAGACATACAACATGTAGGAAACAATTATTGTCTGCTGTTTATAAACAGTGTACATCATGTGGACTTTCTTACAAATCAAACGAAGTTGAACGAATTCATACGTATATATAGCGAAATATAAATTATTCAAATGTTTAAATTTTGATAGGTATGAGTTTGTTCACCTTTGTTGATTTGAAGGCTTTAAGAAGGCTTTTAAAGAAGGCTTATAACTCTATACCTATGTAGGTATAGGTGCAATCGCTTTTTTTACAGAGTTTTAACATAAGTATTTTTTCTTATTATGATAAATAATTGAAACAAATTAAACACGAGATCAAAGCCTATAGTCTTGTTCAAAAATTCGAGTTTTACACTCGAATTAACTCTAGAGACGTAATAGTTTTTCAATCACCGATAAACATGGTTGAAAAGAACCGTTTTGCGAAAAACTTAATAGAATTCAAACTTGGAATTCTTTTATCATATATATATGATTTTTTAATAAAAAATTTGTTATTTACTTCATTTCTTTAGTTTTAACTGTTGGAACTTATTAACATGCTTTTAAGTTTGACAACTACGAAAATAACTTGGTCAAAATACTACATTTATTTTATACTTGCATATTGTACTTTTAAATATATAATGTAATGTTTTAACACATAATACGCTTGGTCTACAGTGTATTTGAACTTTTTAAGTTTAATTCACATCATAGTAGCGTAAAATTGTTGTTAAAAAACATGGTGAATCATTACAAAATAATTTGGCACATTTATGTGAAGTTGAATTGACAATATGCAAGATACATTAAAAAATTTATTGGTTTCTAGTTTTTCTTTTATATATACAAATATGGCATCTATTTTATAATCATTCATATAAATAAAGTATATATATGTCCTTTTTTATGTATCATTTGTACCTGTTTTTTAAATAAATTGCAATAATTTTTTATATAAATTTGTATGATTCACATCTTGCGTATATATCATTGTATAATATAAATTTATATATCATAAAGTTTCATCGAGAAATAATAATACATATTATCTGTAAACAAAACTATCAAAAAACTTGTGTACAATGAGTGTTTTTTCATAAAAGTAAAAAATATGAGTGTTTGAACATTTACTTTGCATAAATATTAGTTTTTAGAAAACACTGCTTGTTAAAAAACAATTATTTGGGATTCTTTTTGATCATTGCATATTAAAAAGAATTGGCTGGAAGTTCATTTGCGTTATAATACAGTGAAACCTAAACCTTGATTTTGTCGTTTAGCAATATTAAATAACGACAACAAGTAATTTCGAGTATCCGGGCAAACATAAAACGTAAGCGTATGTTCTGGATGCGGAGATACTCTCTCAAAAGTATCGGACTGCCTATCGCTGTTCGTTGACACGCTGGCTAAACCAGTGCTGCTTGTTCGTACGTACTCCTCAACTCGCGCCCTCATTTCTTGGTTCATCTTTAACGAAAAACGGATGTTAAATATAAACATATTAAAATACGTAAAGTTTGTTACTTTACCTCGTGTTCAGCCGGCGATAATGGTCTGCTGGTTTGCGTCGCAGCTGGTGGACAATACAAGCATAACATCGTGGATTCTGTGATATGATCGACACTCGTCAGCTCTTTCAGCGAAAATATCCGTTCTACGCTGTCTTCTGCCATATTAACGAGCAATAGAGCTTGTCGCGTGAGGACCAGCGTTACCGCGCGATTACTGCCTTGATGAATTACGTAGTCCGCACTGGTCACATGAAGGATACTGTCATGACTGTGATCGAGTAAGGGCGACAAACGCCAGATATATCGCACAGATGTGCTGTTATTGCCGGTAGTATATTGCACAATTGGTCTTTGACGCGGCTGTAAAAATAGAAGAAAATTTAAATGTTAGTAACAATATTCGTAAACTAGTTTATTGTCTGAATTTACTGTAGGCAATGAATTCCATCCAGCTCCTTGTAACAGCCCTTGTCCGGTAAGAGCGACCAATTCTGCAGCTCCGCTTAACGGCTTGGTAACGACGCCAACTAGGCCGAGTCCAACTCCAGTGACTAAACTTTTGGTTGTCGCCTCGCCTGACCACACTTGCTGTAAAGGATGATGTGCCAAACCAGCCACAGCCGCTAATTACAATTAAAAATTAGACATTCTATGTACGAGAGAAATTGATATATTGTTGTAATAAAAAAAAAAAGCTACCAAGTAGACTCATTCCAAAACCAGTCAAGCCTTGATAAAGTCCTTGCGCCATGCCTTGAGGACGCATCCTGCGCGATTCCTCTTGTCGCTGAAGATGCTCCTCGTCTAATGTTAAACGATCTAAATTTCGTGCTACGCTGGATGCCAGTTTCGTTACGGAATTTACGGTACCTGTATGTAAATTGATACAATAACGATTTATTCCTAAATGTTCGAAATAATAAAATTTTTGTACCTGCTGTGACATGTTTCATCAAACTAGCCGACCCATGTGTAATTCCAACGATAAAGCCCCATGGTCCTTGCAACAGTCCTTGGAACGGGAGCGACACGAAATCTCTAAGACCAGACCCAAGCGCTTGCGCTAAACCTCCTGGTGATCCAAGTATTTCTAGTGACCCAACCACCCAACCTGTGACGTAAAGACGTTGTTAGTTACTTTGTTATCGCGAAATAAAAATTTGCGCGTAGATGCGTAACTGACCTGCTCCGAATATTGCGCCAGATAAGTAATGCATTGTGAGCGCATTACCGAGTCTGTAAGGAGTGGTTAGCAGATTCTTTCTTTCAAATGTACCGAAATACAACGGGGAATGATCCAAGGCAACGTAGAGCCTTACAGAAGTATGAACACTTAATAAAATGGACAGTGGTTCTATCACAAATATTTGCAGTCTCAATGGCTTGCTCAAGATCTTCGAGTCAATCATAATGTAGTCTGGAATGTATACCGCGTTCAACACTGCTACAGTTTGTATCTTTTTAGAAATATCATCCAATACTAAACGAGGTGGAATCATCGAAGTTGCATACTCCAATAATTGCGTTACGTATGTGTCTTCGATATATGAGCTAATAGGCGCAATTTTCATGTGATATTCCTTCGATGCTACAATAGTAAACATCATTAAAAAATAGATGTTTATTTTACACAACAAACATATAAAATATACCTACCCATCATATTCTCATTTATTTCCAAGACATACTCGATGGCTATTAAAGAATCTTGTTTAATCTTTTCCAGATTCGTCATTAAGCAGTTATTACTGTAAAACACCAGTTGTTCTCTGTTTGGCAACGGAGTCTGGCTTATTAATACCACAGGAAAATCGAAACCTCCTTGATCGAACAATTGATTGTCTAATTGCAAATCACCTATGTAACAATATAGATTAATAAATCTGTCCCTCGAATTTAAGGTAACAATCACGTCCGTCATGGACAAGCTTGCGACTTCGATTCTTTGTGCGTTTTCATTGATGTCGTGAAGAATGACGATGGTACACGCGCGCAGATAAACCGTTGCGGAGCCTTCTTTGCGATTACTCGAGTTGACGTCACCGGTGGATTTCGATTGACTTTCATCAGGGCAAAGTTTTGTATCTGTCGATTTCGATATTAATTGTTTTGTACCCGATGCAACATTTTGTTCCGCGGGCAAGACATCTTCTTGTGCTGAGAAAAAACTCGTCAGTGATGTTGAACTACTTGAGCTCTGTATGTGCGCTAAAATTTTCTCTTCTTCTGATCTTCTTAATGGGGAAAAACCGCCGTACGTTGCATCATAATCCTTCGCTATGCTCTTTTTCCGCAACAATCTGCTTCTGATGTCTTGAGCGGATATTTCGATTTGAGAGATAGGCACAATGCTGATGTGAATGGTGTAGCAGCGATTCTGCATTATGAGCTTTACGTCTCCGTACGAAGGTAGTCGCAGATACTGATCTATCGGTGTGGATGACAACGCGGAGAGATTTACGCCTCTCGACCACTTTAAGCTTGCCTTTCTTGCCGCCTGATCGTTTTGCACAGTGGAAAATAATAGCACATTCGACGCGCTGGGCACAGCAGTATCGGGCAGTCTGCTACTGATACAAGGCAGAGAATAATGGAACGTCGCTCCGCTGTCGATTTCGCATATCCACGAAAAGTGCGCGCTGTCAGATAAAATTTCGTTCCCGCTTTCGTCGGCTTGGCCGAGCAGAATTTTAAAGCCGCAAGCGTTTTCGATCAACAACTGCGGATGATCGTCGGCATGTATCACAATAAACGTGATACCTTTGTCTTCCTGCGTTGTCACGATAATTGGCATGGAAGAAGAGCCGTTCGGAATCGCGACAGATTTGCGGCTCATAGTTTGATCTACTCTAATTGGACATGACCATCTGTGACCGAGGCTGAAAGATACATACAACACAAGTGGTTCTACGTTGCTTTCTGTGTAAAGTGTATACCACTGTACAATCGGAGTACCTTGTCTCTGATCCTCAGATGGCAAGATATTCAGGCTGCAGGGAGTGAGATCGTGAGGCAATTGAAGATCCTTCGCCTCTTCGTGCACCGCCAGAGTAGCAACGCACAATTCTTGAGTCGTCAAATTGGCGATCACGTGGCTGCTTGTAATCCGTATTAGACGCATGTCTTCGTGCATGGAAGAGCCAATGTTCAATATCGACACGCTCGTGCCGCAGTCCACAGATGTCTTAATGTTTCCTTCAACTGGTATGAGGCCGTTGATCCGAGGCATGTAAAAGCTCTGGCTCCAGTCAGGTCGTGTCAGTTGCAATGTCTGGGACGTGTAATAAGTGTCGCCGATTCCGACTCCCACGTAGAACGTACCCTCTAATTTAGGTGGCGTGACGATGCCGTAATGAGGGATTTGGCACAGTTCCGTGTCTTCCGACACCAGTGAGATGTGACAGCCCAGTGAATTCATTACGAAGCACCAAGGTTGCAGTTCTAGTAACAAAGTGCTGGAAACTAATCCCGCATCCTGATACTTCACTTGCACATGCGTTTGCGGCTGTTCCGCAGATATCCAGTCTTCCGTATCATCTCCTTGAAAAGGCCACTTTACCTCGTCTTTTCTGTTTTTGAGATCTCGCAGAATTTTATCAATATCTTCAACTTCGGGTCTTCTAAAGAACTTCCGTTGATTCACGGAACTATACGAGAGTGGCACGTAAGGATTCGACGCGGAAACACCGGATTCCAATTGAAATGTCAACTGATGGAAGTGTTCGAACGTACCGGGACAATACAACTGCTGACATTCACCACGACCGATTATCGTCGTGCACGATGTCGTCTTCAGAGACGGTGTTTCTATCTGTACTCTCGCCGGTACCGGCAAATGCGATCTGATCATATAGAGAGGACTCAGAACCGCAAGGATTTTTACTTTCTCTTGTATCGTCTGCGCCACTATCCGCACCCAGATACTTAAGAACTGCCCACGTTCCTGCAGCGGCACTTTTACAAGCCAAGGTTGACCCCATTTGACGTTGGGTTGCAGAGGAATATCTCCGGTCCAAGATAAGTGTGTCAAGTTCGTGAAGCGTAGCCGCATAGCCATCTTCTTGTTGTTCTCGAGCACAATAGATGACGGAAAACTCTTTCCCGGTATAGGATACACTTCTTTTAAGACTGTTACTTTAGATCCAACCTCGGCTTCGTACTTCACCAATCTCATCTCGAAGTTGTCGATCAGCTGATTGGAAATCACAAGTTGTCCCGAGAACGTTACGAGTTTCTGAGTAGCAGAGAGTGATGTAACGTTTACGAAAACTACCACGTTATTTGTCGAATTGCTGAATTCTATCACTTGGGTTCCATTTTTGTTAACGGGAAATGGTCGACTCCATACAGGCCGGCAGGCATGTTCCTCGATCGATATCCGTATCATCTGATTACCGATTTGCCGCCACGAGTAAAAGTTGCACTGTCTGTTCTCGAGAAGTATATTGTCCCCAGTGCCGCTTTGACCAAAACGGATAGATATATTGCTATCGTTGGCGATCACATAACGCGTTAGAACAATCACGGTCTTCTCCTCTTCGTTGAAAGACGCCAACCACAAATGGGTGGAGACCGCAAGGGTGTGGGTAATTGCTGGCCCCAATTTTAGTGTGAATGGACTGCACGTTAATGAAGCGTCCGTTTTGCTCGATAATGACAACTGACATCTTCCTTCCAAAGCGTCCAATACTTCTTGCATAGTTAAATGACTGTAATCCAGTACGTGCACGCTCAGCGTACCGCCAATATCAAGCAGCGTGGAATCGTCTACCCATTTGTTAAACACCAAAATAGCTCCTTTCTGTTCTATCGACATAAAACACTGTATTTCAGGAATTTTACCGTTCAGGGTATATTTGTCTAATGGAGGCGGCAAGTTGTTGTACACAGTCGTATCGATATGATTGTATAGTGATATATGAAGCACACCGATATTAAGGGCGATCTGAATATTTGGTATTATTAAGGGGTTGAAATACGAGTCGATGCGTAGGCAAGCCGCAAGAGCACGAGCGGAAACGACACTTTTCGAGAGCGATCTCTTGTTATTCGATAAGATGACTACACGCCACACGCAAGCTACTGCTCGCGCTGGCGCTTTTTCCGGTAGTTCTATTCGATAGGAATCCGTTTCCGACAAGTAAAAGTCAGCGTAACGCTGATACGACATGTGACTGTCGCTCCAGTACTCGAGAACGCAGAAAATTCTATCGATGTAATTACCGTCAGCGTCTACTGTTTCGAATGGAACAGGAGATATATGTATTCTTGTTAACGTTCGCGGTTGCGGATATCTCCAAGCCATTGCTTGCTGAGGATAAGCAAAAAACACTACTTGATAGGGGAAAGGCAATTCATCTGCAGTGCCATCGACAAACTGGAATGCACCAGCTTTCAAATCGTCCTTATAGTGCTGTTCAGTCGACAGTACCATTTGCTTTTCATTTTTATTTTTGCTTGCTGAAGACGAGGCATATTGGCTCAACAACAATTGAAAATCTTGCACGACTGTTTTTATAATTTTTATCTGATCCGGTCCAAAGTCGAGATAGAGACTTTCACTGTCTGCCTGTATTTGTATTTGCGGTACAATTTCATTGCTATATGAAGATTCCCAGAGCAAGCAAGAGGTCACGTTGCAACACCATGGATTTAACAGCACTTTGATATTTCCGTTCAGAATCGCGGATATAATAAAAGAATCTATAGATAGATTCGAATATATCCTATCTGGTCTTACAAGTGTCGACAGATTTTTATTCAAAGACGCCAAACTAGTAATGACTTCTGCTCCGGAATCAGTCTTCAAGGACAACACGATTTGTTTTGTACTTAAATGAAGATCAGGTATATTGAATTTTCTCGACTTTGTAGATGCTGTTGAATTTTCTGTGAGCACGGTCTCTTTTTCTTCTACAAGCACAATTTCGTCATCAATAAAACAAGACAATACCTAAAGAACAGAAAACAAAGTTACTAAACATATATACAAAATCACATATAAGTATCTGATATGATTTGTATAAAAATACCTTATTTTGTATAGTGTACAATTGATTAATTCGTGATAAAGAGAGATGAACTTTTGTCGGACGTCCCATTTCAACGAGAACTTGACGATTTTTTCCTAAAATTGTTTCCGATTTTATTGTCACGAAGGAAGGCGGAATGCCCGTATCTGGATGCGGGTCGCCGTGCTTAGTTTCTATCATATAAATTTTGAAATCTTTCTCAGTCGGTATCGTATTCAGAGATTGTGCATCGCCAAGTGCTATCGTAATATCGAAACAAGATACCTGTAAATATTAACATTTAGTATAAGATGAGAACCATATATAATATTTAAATATTTAAATAATAATGCGTACTTGTATTTTCTTATACAAATGTTGCTGGGAGAAATAAATATTTGGTTGATTGATCATTAAATAAAGTAATGGCTGTTTTATGTTATTGTTATCGTCTTCTGTGTCAATTTTATGTACATCCTGAAAATATTATTTTACGAAATGGTAATTTTGAAGCATTGTGTACACTTGCTTTAGCAGTTTCTATACTTAATACTTACTACATCATCCTCTAGATCAGAAAACATATTCTGAACTTCATAAAGAATAAACGTCATCTTCCCACAATTTACTAAAAATTCAAATGGTGGGAATATCATAGTTTCAGCGACCGTTGATTTTCCCTAATATAAGAAAAATATACTCTCAAAAAAATAAATCAAACAAATACTTTTTAATATGTATTTTTATAAATAAATATATCACTTACAATTATTGTCGAGTGCATACTAGACATCTCAAAATCGACACCACTATCTTTTGCAAAGTCCAGTTCCGAATCATCCGATACTTGTTTCAGCCAACTGACAGGTTTAACGTTTTGAGATCCCGAAGGAAATCTTTGCACTATATTGTCTGAATCGTTCTTACTCTCCGCTTTTTCGAAACTTTCGGACAATAACGTCATAAATTCGTTATTGAGTACCGATATTAATTTGATTTGATCTAAATTTATTATCAATTCTATGTCCGTAATGCAATTCACTTCCATGGCGCTTCCGCAAACTATCGTGTCTGCTTTATATGTGATAGCCGGTGCAATAATTAAGCAAAGATCAAATCTAAAAAAAGAAACAAAAATTATAAACATAAGTTATATCACACTTTCAAATTTTATACAAAATTTATTGATTATACAAAATTGTTAATACACACTTTGTTAATACGGGAGACGTAGAGAAATACGGATCTAAGCTACTTCCGTTCCCGAGTTTGTTCCATTCCAGAGCAGGATTCTCATTCATTGTGTATAAATATGATTGAGACATTCTCTGAAATGAGAATACACATAAAATATGAAAGAATAAACTTTTAAGATTTTCCGAGATTGTTGTATTTTTAATAAACAAACCTTATTAATGCTTAGCTGGTAATTCTTCCACGTGGTAGTGTACGCACACACTCCTTTGACGCTAATTTGATATTGACGATCTTCCACAGCCGAACCTGGTACATTTAATATGTTTGCTTGAGCTGCCAGCTGATAAATATCAGTTCGCAATGGAGTTCTGCAAATCGGATTTTCTGCGTCCGGTGTGATACGAATTCCGTCCAACTATATAATATCGATGAACAATTGCAAACATTTCTTAATGAAAAATATTACCGCCAAACATATCTTAATGAAAATTTATTACCACCAAAATAAAGACTACCTGAAGCATTAATAAATCATGATGCAATTTAATCGTGTCGGTTAAAACTGGCAACATAAGTCGGAAACCTTTGAATTCTAAGTGAATCAGGGGTAATGACTCGTTATTCAAATTGGTTATATCGATTAACGATGTGCTTGCACTTTTACGAGCAACATCCGTGTTCTTCTCAATAGACGAACCAAGACACGCAAAAGGTTGTATCAGTTGGGTATATTTGCTAATCACACTAAGTGGTAAAATCACATCGACCATTTGCATTTTGATAAATATTTCGGAAATATAGCTGTTTGTGGATAATGCGGAGTCCACTAGTAATTCTTTCTATAAATTAAATATTATAAATGTTATTCTTTATTATTATTATCTAATACAAATTTTAAAAAGAGCTCCATATAAATGTTTTACTTTTTGAGACTTGTGGCGTTTATGAGTACCCCAGCGTGTGTATACATTTCCCGATTTCGCACGAGTAAGCGTAAAACTCACGAAACCGGAATCGTCGCCTTTTTCCAAGCTGTCTTCTCTTCCGCAAAGTACCAGCCCGGCATAATCACCGACGTCCCAATTTAATGCGTGTGGACCTCTGTTAAATCGCAATAGTAATACAAAAAGTGCAAATATTTTTCACACAATAATAAAAATTATTCAATTTTTTTCACGGAAATTAAAATTTACCTAACGTAATGAAATACCGTAGCTGTCGTTATTTTGCTTTTTAGTTGCATATAAACTGATTGCAAGTCCAAGGATGTTATAATATCTTCCAGTTCTAACATCAGTTTTAAAGAGGATGTATTCTGTCTTATAATGTACAATTTCACTGCTACTTTTGTTATGGTCCACTGAATCCACGCTGTTATGACTAAACCATCTCTTTCTAAACAAATTATGAATTTTTTATAAAACATAATACATTTTAAGTTAAAAAAAAAACATTATTTTGGAAGAAGAGTCAACTCACCACATCCTTGATCATCTTTTGATGTAGACACGGTCGAATTGGTAGTTGTGTCTTCTTGATACATTATTTGAGTTGGAGAAGATGGAGTTTGAGATATAATAGGAAGAACAATTTGCGTGTCACTGCTTATTTGTGACGCAATTGCGACGTTGTCTTGAGAATTGCATTGAGTTCGCAATATTTTTATAATATTTAACGCTATATTTCTCATGAAAATCACCTAAATAACAATATAATTATTGAAAATCTGTTTTATATTACTGTAATCAAATAAAGGTGTAAAAATTAACACCTGTTCTTCCGAAAGTGAAACAATAATAGGAGAATTGTCAATGTGCACACAAACGCTTAAAGCAGTAAGTGTATTTGATTGAGTTGTAGCTGTCTTAGTTGTGAGAGCTACCGTGGCATTTAATGTTACTTTCTTTATAAAATTTTTTTGTATCTGTTGTTGCAATGTATAACAATGGAAATCGATAAGACTTAACGTCCACGGAAAACTTTGTACGTCTGGAACAATAATAACAGTAATAGTCAATGATATCTTTTAGCAATCAATATTAACTTTTCGCAAGCGGATAGACTTACGACGTGTCCACATAGATTCTTGTAATTTAACGGGAAGAGTTTGTAGATACGGGCTAAGTGATTCAGCGTTTACGTTAGACGAATGTATTTGAAGACTTGGTAATTTCACTATCATTATTTGTAGATCCTGATTCTCGGCTAAGGCTCTATCTTTGGCTTGTTCTATGCCTAGCAACATATTTTATTAATTATTCTCACATTGCGTTGTTTTGTACATTAATGGAATATTTACCATCAGCTCCAATACCGCTCATTGTTTCAGATGGAATGTATATGATTATGTGCCCTACGTAGCCGCTTAACACAAGACTGCACCACCATGAATATGACTCTGCTAATCTGACTAATATTCCTGTTTTCTGTAAGTTCTGTCAGTTCATAAAAAAATCAATACAATTGATAATATATATACATGTACAATAATAATATATTATATAATATATTCACAAGTGATTTTGATATACCTGCTGTTGCTCTTCCAGTTTGGATTCACTTTTCTTTTGCGCCTCATCATTTCGTAGCGTCTTCGATTTTTCCGTCACAGCTGATCTCTTCTTATCTTTATCCGATGAACTGTGAACGCTCTCATGAAGACTAGGAAATGTTTTCTTCCGCGTGGCTGTGTCGGATGACGTTTCGGTAACTAATTGTTGGCTATCAGAACGAAGCACGGGCGCAGTTCCCGATTTGTGATAAGTAGCACGGTATTCTAGCCACTCGAGGAAAAGTGGATCCAATGAGGCTCTGATTTCGGCAATTTTGAACGAAACAAGAGACGGGCGTGTTTGTAGTTCGACCGTTTTCGGAAACTGCACTACGGCAGAGAAAAGCGGTACATTTTCCGCAACACTAAAAATTCAGTTATTCAACGTTATTTATGTGTATAATATAATTTGTTAATTGTAATGTAGATTATATTATCATATCTACAGACCTGCCGTTACAATTTTCGGGTCCCGACAAAATAATAGTTTGTTGAGAATCATTGAGAGCAAATATTTTTACAGAATGTATGTTTATTTCGCTTGATATAGTCACCGAAGACAACACATTCTTGCAATTTATATTTTCCAAGTATAATTCTAAATACACCGGACCTGTGTGTAACAAAAAAATTATATTTATAAGTTTTTAACATTAGATTTTTTGATTGAATAAAATGTATAACATTTACGTACATTTTTCCTGACAGGCATCGTTAAATAACGTAGAACACGTAAGTGAATTTGCTGCATCCGCAGGACTAAAAACTGAAGTTACTATAGACACCGCTGCCATTAATTTTGCTTTAGTTCCCGTGACGGTAATACTGTCCGATTGGAAAGAATATGATTTCCGAACCATATCTACATCTCGCCAATATTGCGGATATAGTAATAGCTTCGACGAAGCTTCCACTGAATAAGGCATTACTATCGAAGTATCGCAGGTTTTTGTTAAATGAAGTTGACTTTTTGCTCCTGTTACCTATTTTGATTTAATTAATTTAAGGCTTGTCAAGAAAATGTTTACATGATAATATAGCAGAAAAACTTTTTTTTTGCTTACTTGTATATTGGTGATTGCGTGACACTGAGTAAACATTTCTGGTGATAGTTCTGTCAATTTTGATGCGCAAGCTACGAGTCTAAATGGATACATAGGCTGAACTAGAGTAGCGATTGCTTCATCGCATTCGATGCTTACGAAAGGATCATCCGTAAGAGCTGGAGATAGTGGAATAATCTACAAAAATATGCGTTATAAAGTTTTAAACAATAACAAATTTAATATATATTTAAACAACATAATAAACAAAGATATTTTACTCGAGATTCGATTATTTTACGTTGCCGTGGAACTCCTCTAACGCAATGATCTGTCAGCTGCAATTGCAGCGACGCTCTTTTTAAAATCATTCTTGTTTCTGTCATCGACACGTTTTCGCGAAGCGCTTCGTACTCTTCCAAAGTAACCGGAGAAAGCTCGTCAATAAGAGGATCTGAAATTTAGATGTAACTTCTATTCATTCTAGTATATAAGATAACATCAATCTAAGATATACATCAATCATGTGTAATTACCTGGTTTGATTACAAGATATGGATTGTAATCGTATTTTGCTGCAGCTTCTTTAATGGTATCGATACGATGAAAAATACCCGAACATAATCTGACTGTTACATCTCCAGCTAGATATCTTGTTACTCTGCGTTCCTTAAAATTGCTGCAAAGTCAAATTGTGTATATAGAAACCTCATTCTATATTTTCCTATATACATATATAGATGTTAAGCTTTTTTCTATACCTATATTCAAAATTTGATCCAAGTTCGAATAACTTCTCAGGCATAATATCGTCGGGTATTTCCACAAAATAAACATAGTCCATCACGAGTGCTGGGCATCTTTCTAATAATTTTTCGACTAAAAAGAAAGAACTTTATTGAACTTATCCGTTCATAAAGCACAATATACATTTTTTTAAATCACGCCCACCCGTAGCTGTCATCAAGTGATGATCTATCCCTTGTTTATATTCTCTTTTCTTCCCTTTATTTTCCACAGCTTCCTTATCAAACAACGAATCTTTCAGGTAGTCATCATTAACGTTCCCAGCTGTTACGTAAAGAGGCGGCTATAATAATAATTTACTTCTCAGATACTCCATCTGATTTCATATCTGGCAATGGCAACCGATCACTTTACCTGTACACCATCAACAACCTCCAGATGTCCGCAACTGCACGGACCGCGCGGATAAAGTTGTATGCACGCCACTCCGACTTGGAAGGTTGTCATTGAAATTCCTTGAATTAAGGTATCGATCACAACACCATTTAACTGAAGTGATAAAAACGATTTGTATCTAAGTTTCCGAGATTTATAAAACAACTGCTCTTTCACGCTTTCAACAGTCTGCAAAATAGACAAAACAATCATTATTTCCATCGCCAAATTTATGTGCTTCTTGAAGTAGATACCTTTGTACCTTGAACGTTAAAGTAGCATCATCTATATAAAGACCTAAATGAACAATATGACCGGAATACGCAAGTTGTTGCTCAGCAGACCACTCGTTGTCCAAATAACCAGGTAGAACGGACGATACCAAATCCCAGGCCCACCCTCCCCATCCCACTGCATCTGTGGAAGTACTTGCTATCTGACTTGTATCGTCTGAAATGTTAATTATGTATTATAACCAAAATAAACTTATGGAATTGGCAATCCAAACAATTATAGTGAAAGTTATTGCACCTTGCACAACATCTTCCCTTTCATCCACAATGATAGAAGATTTCTCTTTGTATGGTGGAAACTGTTTTGTTTGCAACGCCAGCAGTAGAGCTGCCAATCTGAGAAGCATTGGCACTTGTTGTTCGGTTATACTAAATTCCATTTTTTCACAATGAAGATCTAGCCTTGTAATGGACGCTCTTTTCGAGATGTTGTTATGATAGTTTATTATCATACGGATTGTCATTGAACATCGGTATAAAACGGGATCCTATATCAATTGATATCAATAAGTATCAGTAAGTTCTTTTTCAAAATCAAAGTGTAAGATTGTTTTCACATTTTAAGAGCTTCTTAAAAACAAACTTGTAAATAATTACTTGATATATCTCTATTTTTCCGGATGCATCCATTTTATCCAAGCATAATGTTAAATCTTGGATGGTAATGATTTTTCTAAGCATAACTTCCTGATTATTGACATCTAAATATTAAAATCACATTGGAAAACGCATATAAAAATTTTATCTTGAGAAATATGTGTAATTGTCAAAAATATTTACCTGCAAATGTGGGCTCCCACTTATTATCAACAGTTTGCATACTTAAAAATCTCACATTTACACTAAGCACAATGTCCTCTTCTACATATTTCAAAATCAGATTGTTGCAGTGAATAGTTATATTATTAATAACTTTTGTAACTATACTTTTTATATATCCAGGTGGAGCTTCCTCTCTATTACAAGAGATATAAAAACTTACTGCACCGTCTCCTTTCTTTTTTGTAATGTGGTCGTATTAGCTTCTGTAGTATTTTCATCTTTTAATTTTAAGATACACTCTGTGACAAATAAGCAAAGAGTGTGTGTGAGTTTGTTTTTAATATAATTACTGAAATTATAATATTATTGCTTCTTTATCTCACCTATTGTATTAATAGTAACAACTATTGGTTCAGAGGTAATTTTTACCCAAGGAACATGAATTAACAATTCATGTATGTGACCACTAACAAAAACAAATGGAAGATTTAGTTGTTCTTCCAAAACTTCTAATCGCAGATCCAAGTTTTGGAAAGATGCATCTCCTCCCCACAAAGATACCTAAAAGTCATATTCCTTAATACTTAAGAAAATATCAATTTCATATTTATAAAAAGATATTATTATGTTGTTTTATTAATAAAATGTATAAAAAGTAAAAGTAGTAGTTTAGTAGAAGAAATAAGTTTCTTTTATGCTCACCTGTGACTGCTCTGGTTTAAAATTTTTTACATACTTTTCTACATAACTGAGAATCACTGGTGTTATATAAGACTCCAATTTAAACATTGTGTTTGGTAAAACAGAACATTGAGCATATTTTTATAAATTTTTAAAAAGTGAGAGATACAAAAAAGTAGTTTTCAAAATATTCCTTTCTATATTTCTCTTTGCATTCTATGTAAATATATTTTATAATTTATACTATTTTTGTTCAGTGTGTACATTAGAGGAATAAAAATGCAATTTAGCATAGATCTTTTACTTTTATATACACATATTTACCTGTAAAAAGAACCAAATGTAAAAGAATTAAATATAGGAAAATAGTATTTAGATATGAGAAAATAGTTTTGAATATATGCAAACAATATTAGCATAAAAATTGATTTTACAATAAGAAGAATGTTAAACACACAAATATATAGTTTTAATCTTTTTGAGTTTGTATCTAATGAAATTTTTATTACAGATTTTTATTATTGATCTTATCAATTATTCATATATACCATTTACTTAAAAGGAAGTAATGTAAAATAGGGTATATAGAATTATCTCATAAAGTTTTAAAGAAAATTAATTTATTTGTAATCAAGCTCTGTTTCCAACAAATGATATGCTTGTCTTATTACAATGATCCAGCTCCAAGAGATACACGAATATATATTAGAGAATTATAAAAATGTAGAAAAAATATTTAAAATTTACAGCTGATCGCACCTGTCAGATGACAAGCTACGCAATTTTTGTAAACATATGTCACAATAGTGTTATATGAGCACGTTGTTCGCTGCAAAACGAATGAAGCAACGACATTGGTTACTTTCGGCAAACGTGACTTTTAATTTGAAACTTCTTCAATCACAGATGTTTCGTGATTTCTTTACTCGTATATGACTACAGTTAACCTCTCTTTACAATGTTGCTTGTAGCAGTGGCAGCAGTTCACAGATGATTTCAGAGGCAAAACTTTTATGATGGCAGCTAAAGGCGCATGCGCAAAACAAAATGTGTGTTCGCAAATGAGTTAGAATTTTTAAATTAGGAACACTTTAAAACTGGTCTTATTAGCTTTCGATCAAACCAGATAAAGCGTCGATTATCTTGCGATTTAAAACTTTGCAATTAGTTACTTTAGCATGGATCAGAATCAACGCAGAATCAAACTATTTCGTTATCAAAGATCAGAACTATTATGAGTTTTTTTATGAAAAAAGTTGCGAAAAAACAAAACTGGAAAAGCACACATATTTTAAAATATTCTACTATCTTTTGTTTATTTTGTCTCGCTTCATACGCATATGTATATGTACGTATGATTTCCAAGTAATGTTAGAAACTGTCAGTTATCAGAATTAAAAAGGTGCTCTGTCAGTGTAATTGTAGTTATATACTTCTTGTGTATCATTTTTCTTTTAAAAGTCCTCTACATACTCGTTTCATTTGCAACAAAAAAAATGGCAAATGTACATACCACAACGCGAGATTACACGAAACCGGCTATTGATCAGCGTATCACCGAGCTGGTGAAAAGAAGAATCGGCGCACGAGAAGATCTACCCACAGAGAGTACAAAAGAGCGACTTGTAAATATTCTTACAAAATTATTATATATTTTTAATTAACGAACAATATTACGGACAATTTCGTCCGTTTTGAAATATTATTAATTTTGATACTTCAAGAAAACGCCACTATTTCAGCTTATGTCTTTTGTCATTCGCTACTCTCATTTAGAAATATAAAAAAATACAAAAAGCACACGATATACAAAAGCATTTACACAACTTTTTACAAGTATTATGTGATTAAAACAAATTTGCGCAATATGTATTCTTTTCTGTAGGCAAAATACAAGGAGAATCGTACCGCCAGAGAAGGATTGTTAAAAGTTACGCATCGGCATGTTTTGGAAATAGTAGCCTACATTTTGAACACAAACTTCGAATTGCTGGAGGAAGGAGTTCTCGACAAAGATGAATACGTGAACGTGTTTAGCAGCTTCTTTGCCACTGATGGAAGACAAGCGATTCTTATATATCTTCAACCTATGAGCCCTCCGATGTTCGGTAATAATTGTTATCTTCTTGCTTTCCTCTTTTCTTAGTTTTAATCTTCATACTGCATTGCAATGCGTTATACATGAAATATGTGTATACACTTTAGAATCTGGACGATGGACACCACAACTCAGCAAAGAACAACAAGTTATACGTTGTTGTGTAACGGATGGCACCACCGAAGAGTTTTCAGGCAAATGCGTGATAGTTTATCGATTAAAGTCAAACGTCGAGTTTGGAATAAAGCAGTTACTTGATGTAAATACTTGGTGTCAACCAAGCGTCTTTTCTTTTTCTCTTCTTCTTTTTTTTTGGAAAAGAATGGTAGTAGTTTTTAAAAGCTTTATCTTTAAAACTTTACTTTTTATGTTGCTTTTTGTTTTGTTTTCTATGTAGGAAACATATTACGCTTATGCCGAAGTGGATCCCATATCGCGAAGTGCGCTAGCAGGGATATCCAATTTAATTTCACGTTTACATATACGTACCTTAACCGCTAACGTACAATGGGGAGAACTAACAAAGAGCGAAATCGGAGAAAAGATAAAAAACGATTTCATAGGCGATTTTAAAGATTTTTGTGAATTTCTCAATAGTTAGTAACTTGTGATTCTTATCTATTTTAATTATCACATGTATTGTATATCTTTTTTTATTCGGAAATCTTGTTCTCTCCCGTCTTTCTGCAGTGACGAAGATAGATCTAGAAAACATTATATGTTTCCAAATTAATTGGGATCTTTATCAGAAGTGTTTGGCGACGCCGGAAAGCATAAAACAAAATATTCACAATCCGGATGCTATTGAAGCGGCGGAAGCTGATGTACAGATATGGATGAAATTAATGGAACGGGTCTGTGATAGTAATTGTAAATTATAATATATTAATCATTTATGTAAATCTCTTTCTCGACGTTATAAAACGATCTTTCAGGCTGTTGTCGAGAGTGAACAATTGCGCAGAGAAACCGAGACTGTGGGACCAACCGCAGAACTCGCGTATTGGCGCCGATTACTCGGTCTATTTTCATCGATAATGAATCATATAAAGTCACCTTATACTGAGTCATTTATTCAATTCCTAACAGAAGCAAAATCAAAACTTATCAAGGTGAAAAACGAAATAATCAATTAGTCATAAATATGTTGTATACGTCACTGAAAAGTTTTACATGTAGAAATGGAAGATATTGGAAGATCACGTTTCAACAATAAATATTCTGTCGCAAGATAATGTGAAGTATCTGTATTCCTTGGAAAAATTTACTCAACCGTTGTATAGACTAGATCCTACAAAAATCGGCAATTACTTGCCTTCTCTTATGTACGCTATAAGAATGACTTACGCTACTTCGCGATTTTTTAATACAAGAAAGATGGTTACCGCGGTATATGTGAAGGTAGTCTTCCCAAATTATTTTATTCGCGCAGATTATTTATGATCTTGTATTATCAATCTAAATCTGTATTTAGATAACAAACCAAATGATACTATCGTGTAAAGCGTATTTAACAGGAAATGGAAAATTGAGTATTTGGACCGAGTCGAAATCTACGATGATATCTAAGATCAAGGTGCAGATACAAAAATGTATAAAATTTCCACTTTTTTGTAAAAATTATTCATAATGTAAATAAAACAATAATTATCTCGTAGGACTGTATTAAGCTATACGAGACGTATCATGATTGTTACAACGAGATGTGCAAGAAAGTCGAAGAGTCTCCTGATGAGAAACCCTTCGAAGTATCCGAAATGTATGTTTTTGGAAAATTTGGCACTTTTAAGACGAGATTAATTAAAGTGAGTAAAAAAATCAAATTATAAACGCAAGTCACACGTATGTGTGTAGGCAGAGTTACATTATCTTCGCGAATAATATGCAGATCATGGACATTCTTGAATCTGCACGGATGTACGCTATTTTGCACAGCTCGACTATAGAAGGAATTGATGTGTATGCGCAAAAGTACGCAAATTTCTTCAAGAAGATTTCTTCGCAAGAATACGATCCTCTAGATCATAGAAAGCTTTATTTCGATATCGATTATGAGGAGTACAAAAAAAGCGTGATAGAAACCGATGCGGAGTTCAGAACGTTCTTTCGTAATTGCGTCGCTCTAGTGCCAGATATTACACTAGCTCTACAGTTGATCGATAGGTATAATATTTTTACATAGTATCTCTTTCACATTTGACTGCGCATAAAGTTATTACAAAAATGTATATCGCAAGCGTTGTCTTTTTTTCAGATTTCGAAAATTAAATCTCAAAATACTGAAGATTGAGAGAATGTGTCTGGAGCTCGTCGCAATGTACGAACGAGAAATTGAAGATGTTCGCGATAGATACAATATAGACAGATCCGATCCACCTCTGCCGAGGAATTTTCCACCCGTAGCCGGTAGAATCTTCTGGATTCGGCAGTTATATAAACGCGTGGAAGTTCCTATGAATATGTTCAGATCGTATCAGAAAGTGATCTCACACGAATCTATGCAGAAATGCATTAAGATATACAATGTACTCATCGGCGTATTTATTCACTACGAGATGATATATCACAAAGCATGGCACGACTCGGCCGACATTGTAAGCTTAATTATATTTAAGACAATTATCCTATAAGATTCTGTTCTTTGAAAGATCATGTCTTCAGTTCGGCTTTAAAATCGCTGTAGGTTCGTTTGGCATTATCAACGCCTATAATCGTGCGTCATCCTAAAACAAATAAGTATTGTTTAAATTTTGACTCTTACATATACGAAGTGATACGAGAATCGGAACACATGTCTAAATTGGGATTGGATGTGTCAGATTTTATACACGTTTTGATGTTTTGCAAAGAGAAGATTTTGTCGTCTCGCGAAAGAGTTAAAAAGCTGATTAAGAGAAATGATGTTCTTAGGTATATAAATTGCTTAATAAATGTATACTAGTAAATGTGAAGAAAGAGAAATACTTTATATTTATTATATATTCACAGAAAATCTATTCCGCTTATATTTTTGCATTTAATGAAGATCGCACTAGTTCATCTCGAGATCGCTTTCCTGCCTTGTCTGTCGGTAGTTACGTGGTCGTCATTAATGATTTCTAAAGTATGCACCAACTTGGAACATGCAATCAAAAACGTGGAGGTATTTGTCAAGAAAGTGACAGACATGAAGGAAGCGAGAGTAGATGAAGTATTTGAGAGTATTGCGGAAACAATACTGCTAAAAGTAGATAATTATCCGAAAAGTCCGGAACAATTTTCCGCCGATAACATAGCTTTTACAAATACAATAGCAATTGATTTAGAAGTCAAATCCTCGGCGGCAGAAAAGACCGTTGTCACGATTATTAACAAATTTATGGAGCTTATAACTGATCCTAATGTAGAAGAAGTTAAGTATAATTGGATGGACCTTGAAAAAATACATAAAGTAGGATCCGAAAGCAAATTAATAGAAGGACCATACGAACCAGGTAGCTTAGATAAAATTATTTTAAGTTTACATTTTCTTTCATTACAAAATTAAAATAAATATAAAATGAAATTAAAATAAGTGACTTAATTAAATAGGCTTTGGTCACATTGAAAGAACAATTAAAGTTAACATACAACACGTGCACAACGACTGTATGGAACTTTTCGCTTACTTCAATTGCAAATTGATGGAGGCATTAGTGAAATGCACAAAAAATTCTTTGGAGTTGTTGAAAAAGAAAGCAACTGTTACGAGGTGATTTTATGTATTTTTATGTGTCTATATTTCTCCATATATTGAATATAGAAACATATTCCGCTATTTGTATTTTACATTTTAGTCTGGTAATTGATGATGTTACAACAGAGCAAGAAATTCCAATTATGGTGACGCACTTTGTGTTACAAATACCGAATATTTTAATCATTCCGACAATAGAGGAACTGCAGCATCATTTCGGCAAAGTTATAACGGGTATTATAGAAGCGTGCAGAAGTGTGACTATGTGGGGACACCGATATTCTACAAACACGCAAGAATCGCTTGGTAATGACACTTTGTAAAACAAATTTATAATTAAATAATTACACTTACGTATGTTAATAATGGAAACAACAAATGTGTTTATTATTTTTGATTATTTACGTTTTATTTTGTATCTCAGGTGACAATAATTCGCTCAGTAACTATTTTCAAAGCATATCCGATCACAAGGATGTAATTCGCAGCTCAATGAGTGTACAAGGCTTAATATTAATGATGAGAGATGACGTTACCAAAATTGGCAATGTAAGTTTGTTTTTTTTTTGTTTAAGATACAATCAAGGTACAAGAAAGAAATTATATATATTTATATTAATCTCAATGCTGTATTAATTAATGATCTCTAGTCATATTTACGATATTCCTACTTATGGGTGAACAATAGAATCGATATCATCCAAAAGTTCGTTGATTCTGAACCCATTGTACAAGAAATCAAAGAGAAGTTTACGGAATATGAAAATGTAATGACAGAAATTCAAAATTTGCCCGATCAACACGTTCTCGGTCCACTTCAAATTAATATGGGTAATTAATATGGAAATTTTAAACTTTATATCTCGGTTTGCACATACATGATAGATTATTGTAAGTGCATATATTTGTTCTTACAGATAAATTGAAACTAGCATTCTTCGTTGAAGCAAATGCATGGAAAACGTCATTAGGTGTCATTTTATCACATAAATACAAAACCAAGTTACACCGTATTATGGATTACATTTACGAAAAGAACAAAGTTCTCGCTAGACATATCAAAGACTTAGAGGATGTCAGAGTCGCGATGAAATGTTTGGGAGAAATACGAGATGACTTTATATCGTTGGATATGGAACTAATTCTGATCGAGGAGGTTTACACATTGATGGGAAAATACAACGTTAATATATTAAAGGAAGATCAGGACATTGTAGATGGACTGAGATATAATTTTAGCAACATGCTCAATACGGTAATAATTCGCTATTTGCATGGGTTTTTAAAATATATTTAATACGCTGTCTGTTAATATCAATAATTTGAAATTATCATATGCTGCATAATATTGATATTCTCTAGGCAAAACAAGTCCAAGTAATTATATGTGAGATGCAAGAGCCTTTGAGAAAGGAACTCACTGACGGAGTCGAAGTTCTCAAACAGAACGTAGAGAAATTCGATATCGATTTTGAACTCAACGGTCCGATGGTCGAAGGAATACCAGCAAAAGAAGCCAGTGAACGGTATATATAATTTTATACTAGTGTATTTAATATTTTTGTAAATTTACACACCAATTGCATGTATTCAGACTTTGAATAAATAATTATGAAATTTAGATGAGAATATATATAAGAACTTATTTTATATTTGTATTTCTCAAGGCTCATTCTGTTCCAAGCACAATTCGAAGAATTATGGGAAAGATACGAAACTTACAGCAGCGGCGAAAGTTTATTCGGTATAGAAGTAACGGAATATCCAGCTTTGCATCGAAGAAAAAGAGAGCTCAATCTTCTGCAGAAGTTGTACACGTTGTATTTGCAAGTTATGCGTACTATTGACAGTTACTACGATATTCCGTGGTCGGAAATTGATATCGAATCGATTATAAATGAATTAGCCGAATTCCAAAACAAGTAAAACTACCACAAATTTATATTAATGTGCTTAATTCATAAAATGGAGTATCGTGATAATTTCCTAATGTTATTGTAGATGCCGAAAGTTACCCAAAGCTATGAGAGAATGGCCGGCTTATATCGATCTAAAGAAAAAGATTGACGATTTCAACGAGATGTGTCCGTTATTGGAAATGATGGCTAATAAAGCTATGAAAGACAGACATTGGGAGAGATTGTCCGCCTTGTGCAAATATTTTTTTGACGTGGAATCTGAGACTTTTACACTTGCAAATGTTATGCAAGCACCTTTGCTAAAATATAAAGATGACGTAGAGGTGTATATCTGAATGGGCCACAAAATTATTGCTTTTAATTAATGCTAATTATTTGTGTTCTTCTTCTGCATAAACACTTTATGCAGTGTAGATAAAACTACTTCAAAATAATCGTATTATATAGGATATATGTATCAGTGCTGTAAAAGAGCAAGATATCGAATTCAAGTTGAAGCAAGTGATTGCAGATTGGTCAGTTGTGAATCTGCAGTTCTCTTCTTTTAAACAAAGAGGCGAACTATTGCTGAAAGGTATCGAAACGGCTGAGATAATAGCGCAACTTGAAGACAGTTTAATGATCATAAGTTCGTTGCTGGCAAATCGGTATTGTTACATTTACGTTCGAATATGTAATCATGCGTGTCGAGTTTTGCGACTAACTTGATATATTCAATAAATGCATTACGCAGTTACAACGCTCCGTTTAAGAAAGAGATTCAGTTATGGCAGACTAAACTCAGTAACACGTCAGAAATATTAGCAAAATGGTTGACTGTGCAGAATCTGTGGGCTTATTTAGAAGCGGTGTTTATCGGCGGCGACATATCGAAGCAGCTACCCGTTGAGGCGAAGCGTTTCAACGTAAAAAACTCCGAACATAAAAAACTCACGACAAGATAATATAATTAATTGTTATTATTGCAGACCATTGACAAAGCCTGGGTCAAGCTTATGATTCGCGCTCACGAAAAATTAAATGCAGTGGAAACATGTACGGGAGACGAAACTATGAGCCAGTTTTTGCCTCATTTACTGGAACAACTAGAATCTTTGCAGAAGTCTCTTAGCGGGTATACATACTGTTGCTAAGTCAAAATATTGCTCAAACTCGTGTTAAATCTAATTAACAAATTCTATTAACATACACACAGTTATCTGGAAACCAAGCGAGTTATTTTTCCAAGATTTTGCTTCATATCGGATCCTACTTTGTTGGAGATCCTTGGACAAGCTGCCGATTGCCACACAATACAGAATTATCTCGACGGCTTTTTCGACAACATAGCAAGAGTACCGAGATATAAATGTAAAATTACAAACTGTAGCAATCAGAAAATTACCACAGTGTTTCTTACAGCTCAAGTTTTCGGAAAAGGAATATGAAAAGATTCAAGCAATGTATTCGCGAGAAGGTGAGGAAATAATATTGGAGAAAGAAGTTGTATGTACAGGAGGTGTAGAAAACTGGCTGAATACTTTGTTGACCGTTCATCAACAATCAGTTGGTGCTGTAATTGCAATGGGACTGCAATCATTTCACACACCAGAATTTGACATTTTATCACTGATAGAAAACTCTGTTTTGCAAGTAAGATAATGTTTATATCTATACAGCAATATTGAGCTTTTAATAATAAACAAAAAAATAAAAACGTGAAATTAAAATTTAATTAATTACATTGAATACATTAATTTTTTTTAAGGTAGGTTTGTTAGCATTACAAGTTCTATGGACGCGCGATTCCGAAATAGCAGTCACAACAGCCAAGCGCGACAGAACTATAATGAAACGAACTAATCAATGGTTCTTGGACCTCTTAAACAGTCTTATAGAAGCTACCGTTCAAGATCTGACAAAATTTGCCAGAGTAAAATACGAATGTCTGATAACGATACACGTCCATCAAAGGTGTTAATTCCGAACAATTATCTCTTACAATTCTTTTATGTAAGTATGAAGTAAAAGAAATCGAGAAGTTATCAAAACAATTTTCAGAGACATATTTGACGATTTATGTCGACTCCGAATTCGAAGCGTGCATGATTTCGAGTGGGCAAAACAGTGTCGATTCTATTACAATGAAGAGACAGAAGAAGTTCCGATCAGAATAACTGATGTGGATTTTACTTATCAAAATGAGTTCTTAGGTTGTACGGATCGTCTCGCGATTACTCCGCTCACAGACAGGTGTTATATAACGCTGGCACAAGCTGTGGGTATGATACTTGCACAAAAAAATAGTATAATGTAATTCGCATTATTCACATCACTTATTGCTATCTTTGCGCTATGTTCGTTTTTTTCTCAGGAATGAATTTCGGCGGAGCTCCCGCAGGTCCTGCCGGCACAGGAAAAACAGAAACAACGAAGGACATGGGGAAAGCATTGGGGAAATACGTTGTTGTTTTTAATTGCTCCGATCAAATGGACTTTCGCGGTTTGGGCAGAATATTTAAGGGACTGGCGCAGTCCGGTACTTGGGGGTGCTTCGACGAATTTAATCGAATCGATCTACCGGTGTTATCGGTCGCCGCACAACAAATCGCAATTGTGCTTAACGCGCGTAAAGAACGGAAATTGAGCTTTTTGTTCAGGTACTTCTATGAAGAATTAATTTATTGAACGTACTTAGAAAAATTAAATCTGAAAAATTGCTTATAATTTGTTTTACATTGAAAGTTTGGTAATATATTTTTCTGTAGCGACGGTGAAACATATAAACTCAATTATGAGTTTGGAATATTTATTACTATGAATCCGGGATACGCTGGCCGGCAGGAATTGCCGGAAAATTTGAAGATACAGTTCAGAAGTGTAGCTATGATGGTTCCCGATAGACAAGTACTCTCTTAATAAATACGACTTTTATAACAGAAATCTCATTACAAAAATTGCACATTAATTTAATTCCGTTTCTTTGTAGATCATAATGCGAGTAAAACTCGCGGCATGTGGCTTCAAAGAAAACGTGGTTTTAGCGCGGAAATTTTTCGTATTGTACAAACTGTGCGAGGAACAGCTCAGCAAGCAAGTGCATTATGATTTCGGATTGAGAAACATCTTGTCATGTCTGCGCATACTCGGTGCTCAAAAACGTGCGAATCCCACCGATTCGGAAGAAACCACACTTATGAGAGTGTTGCGGTATATTTTTGTATACTTTTTATATAATTAATTAGAAAAAAACAATGATATTTTAAATGTGTGTATTAATTTTTATTAGCGATATGAATCTTTCCAAACTAGTGGACGAAGATGAACCTCTGTTCATGTCTCTCATCGAAGACATGTTCCCAGGAATAAAGTTAACGACCAAGATGTATAAAGAGTTACAGAAAGCTATAGCTAACGCTACAACTGCTCTTGGAATAATGAATCACAGTGAATGGAATTTAAAAACTATACAGGTGCATAATCGAATTGAATTGTATATTAAATCGATTTTGATAACTACTTTTAAGAACAACTACGAATTTTGCAGTTATACGAGACATCGCTCGTTCGCCATGGTCTGATGGTTCTTGGACCAACAGGATCGGGTAAAACGCGATGCATATGGGCACTCATGAGAGCTCTGACAGAGATGGGCATACCGCACAAAGAAATTAGAATGAATCCAAAAGTTAATATTTCTTTCGATAATTTAATATAATTCTTTGTTATCAAAGTAAATTCTTCTTTGAACAAAACTATCAATAGGCGATAACTGTATCCCAAATGTTCGGGAGACTCGATGTTGCGACCAATGACTGGACCGACGGTATATTTTCTATCATATGGCGAAGGACTATGCAAGCAAAGAAGACGGAAAATGTATGGATTGTGCTGGACGGCCCAGTCGACACGTTGTGGATCGAAAATTTAAATTCCGTTCTCGATGACAATAAGACGTTAACGTTGGCTAACGGAGATCGTATTGTAATGGCGCCAAATAATAAACTAGTGTTCGAGCCCGACAACGTAGACAATGCGTCTCCGGCGACTATATCTCGCATGGGAATGGTGTTTGTCAGTGCTTCTGTATTAAAATGGAGTTCAATCTTAGAGGTAATATGAATCCAGGTTGATGATCTTCTTTCTGTTGTATAAGATTGTCACTTTATATGCAAAAATCTACTCTTTGATGTTATATTTTTAATACAGGGTTGGCTGAAAACATGCACCGTGTATGAAGCTGGAGTGTTACGAACATTGTTCTATAAAATATATGGAGATGCCTATACATTTGTTCAAACAAAGCTTCATGCTAAAATGATGCTTTTAGAAGCGCTTTACATACGGCAATGTATTGATTTGTTGGAAGGTTTGAATGTCGGAAACTCTGATCCAGCCAGTAAATATAAAATCCCTTTTACACTGAGATATTTTTCCGCTGGAAATATATAAATATATACAATTTCAACATGATATACACACCATAGCGTTATAAATAATAAATTTTGCCTTTCAAATATGTTACAATTCACAGTAAATGTTGATAATTTTGCAGTTACAGTTTGTTATTAGAACAGAATATTTATCAGAGATTTTCATCGAGATCGTAATTTACAGGAGTATTATCCGAGCATCATATCGAAAAGCTTTTCTTGTTTTCTCTCATGTGGAGTTTGGGCGCAGTGTTGGAACTCGACGATCGACTTGCGTTGCAAGAATGTTTTTTGAATCATGAATCAAAATGCGACTGGCCAAACTATACAGTTCGTAGAATTTTGTATTACAACATATTATTTTATTTGAAATAAACGTGACATGTTTTTTTAATATCTGTATTCTGTAAATGTCTCGTCCGCATATAGAAAGATGAAACTATTTTCGAGTACTTGGTATCAGACGATGGAAAATGGATACACTGGAGCAAAATGGTGTCGAAATTTGAATATCCCGAAGATCGTGTTTTAGAATACAGTTCTATTCTCGTTCCTAACGTTGATAATACAAGAACGTTATTTTTGGTGGATATTATAGCGAAGCAAGAAAAATCAGTGCTTTTAATAGGTAGACAATCAACATCAAAATATCGAATAATCTCAAATATTTTAACGTGTTTAATATATCAACTTTTATAACACATATTTTGGATTATTTACATAACAGGAGAAGAAGGTACCGCCAAGACTGTAATGATCAAAAGCTACATGTCTAAGCATGACCCTGAATTTCATCTGAATAAATTTTTTAACTTTTCTTCGGCATCCACGCCCAACATGGTTCAAGTAATAATTTCAAACTTGATATACACACGAAATTAAATTGTTAACGTCAATGAAATTATATGTATAATGATGTATTTTGTATTATTTGTCATTTATATTTTGTTTTCAGCGCGTATTTGAGAGTTATGTTGAAAAACGAGTGGGAACTACTTACGGACCTCCCGGTGGTCGAAAAATGACTATTTTTATCGACGATATAAATATGCCGACTATAAACGAATGGGGCGATCAAATTACGAACGAAGTGGTGCGCCAGTTAATGGAGTTCAATGGATTTTATTCGCTGGATAAACCAGGCGACTTTTGCACGATGCAAGACATTATGTTACTTGCAGCGATGCGACATCCCGGCGGAGGACGAAATGATATTCCGCCACGATTAAAACGGCAGTTTAATATTTTTAACTGTACCCTGCCATCCAACAAATCTATGGATACGATTTTTAGTGAGGGGAAAAAATTTATTTCTTTAGTAAAAAAACAAATAAGAAAAATAATAACATCTCTTGCAATGCGTGCAAAAATCGCAGGTACTATTGGAAAAGGTTACTTTTGTTCTACGAGATTCTCCGAAACCATTGTCGATTTCTTGCCGAAGCTCGTGCCGTTAACAAGAATATTATGGCAACGAATTAAAACAAAGATGTTACCTACTCCGGCAAAGTTCCACTACGTTTTTAACTTGCGCGATCTATCCCGTATTTGGGAGGGGATACTCAGAATAGAGAGAGCCGAGTGCGAGTCTATAACGACTCTGCTAAAATTGTGGGAACACGAATGCACGCGCGTGATAGCAGATCGGTTTGTTATTTATTGCATATATCATTAAATATTTTTTAAAATTTAAGTATTTTTAAGCAATCGTTTAAGACAACGAATCTCTCACTTCTATTGCAGTTTCACTACTGTCGACGATAAAGAATGGTTCCAAAATACTTTGAAGCTCACGGCAGAGAAATTATTAGGTCCGGACTTCGAGCATTATTCTCCAGTTGAGACGTACTTTGTTAATTTTCTTCGCGAACCGCCGGAACCGACAGGTGACGAACCGGAAGATTTTGTGTTTGAGGCACCCAAGATTTATGAAGAGATACCGAGGTATCTGCGCAAAAGAGATACAGCGATTCTTCATGCTGGTGAATTAAAAAAAACGGGATTGCATTAATATTTCTGCGTTATGTGCAGTTACGATATCGTTGTCGAGAAAGTTGTTCAAAATATGGAGCAGTTTAATGAATACGTACGCGGCATGCGTCTCGATCTAGTCTTTTTCCACGACGCTCTGGTACACTTGATACGAATATCGAGAATACTTGGAGTTCCCAGAGGGAATGCACTCTTGGTAGGAGTGGGAGGATCCGGCAAGCAGAGTTTGACGAGACTGGCATCTTTTATTGCGGGATTTGACTTCTTCCAGATAACTTTAACTAGGCAAGAATTAAAATTTCACCGAATATTTCACCATACTTTATTTAACTCTAAGAAATAAAGAACAACAAAAATAATTATAAAATAAAAGTTGTTTTATCTTTTTCTTTTAACATTTTGTAATATATTTTTTGTAAGAAAATATGCTAAAATATTTTTATAGTAAATATCATTATTTGAAGAAAATAACTGAATAATAGTATTTTTTTAGAATTTATAATGTGGCTAGTTTGATGGACGATTTGCGAAAGTTGTATCGCACCGTTGGTACAGGAAGCAAAGGTCTCACCTTTATTTTTACCGATAATGAAGTAAAAGACGAAGCGTTTTTGGAATATATAAACAACATGCTGAGTGTCGGCGAGATAGCCAATCTTTTCCCAAAGGAAGAGTTGGATGACATTCTGACAATTATCACGCCGCTAATGAAGAAGGACGATCCTCGTCGCCCTCCGACGCAGGACAATCTTTACGATTACTTCATATCTCGAGCGAGAAACAATTTGCATGTAGTTTTATGCTTTTCACCTGTGAGTTTCTTCATCGTTGTTTTTAACAATTTGGACTTTCGTATCGAGTTATTGAGTTAAAAGTTTCATAGGTCGGCGACAAGTTCAGGTCACGAGCGTTGAAATTTCCCGGTCTTATATCCGGTTGCACGATAAATTGGTTTTCAAGATGGCCGAGAGACGCGTTATATGCGGTTGCTGAACATTTCTTAGACAAATATAGAATTATATCTACTCCAGAAGTCAAACAGCAATTAATTCAAGTTATGGGTGACATTCAAGACGACGTAAACGACACCTGCACAGAATACTACGAGAGGTTTACTTTACCATTCTCGCTAATAATCTGATATCTGTAAAAGCAAAATGTAAAATAGTTTTATTTTGACAATTATAGATTCCGTCGTCAAGTATATGTGACTCCAAAGTCATTTTTAACGTTTATCGACAGTTACAAAACACTTTACAAACAACGATTAGAGCATATTAACACGCTTACTTCTCACATGAGCAGTGGTTTAAACAAATTGATCGATGCCGCGGTTCAAGTGGACGAGTTACGAAAGGAATTAGAAAGAAATCAACAGGAGATCGCAGAAAAGAACGTTCAAATAGAAGCGGTAAGCGTTACAATAATTTCTCACAAAATCCGTTGTTTTTACTAGCATATAATATTTACAGATTTTAGAAAGTGTAAATGAAAAAAAGAAAGAAGCTGAAAACATGAAGGCAAAAGTGCAGGTAACAAAAGATGAAGCGGAAGCAATTCTAAAATTGATAGCTAAGGATAAGGCGGTGGCGGAACAAACGTTGAAAGCTGCAGAGCCTGCTTTGTTAGAAGCTGAAGCTGCTTTACAGGTGTTATAATTAATTAATTAATTAATATGTATAAAATATGTTAATCATGTCCTGTTTTTTGTTAATATCAATAATTTGATGACGGTTTATTTTAGACTATAAAACCAGTAGATATTTCCACTGTTCGTAAATTGGCCAAACCACCGTATTTAATTATGCTTATAATGGATTGCGTTTTGATTTTGTTCGGAAGAAAATTAGATCCGGTCAAACCCGATTACGAGCATCAATTTCTAGTTCCGTCGTGGTCGGAATCGTTAAAGGTATTGGAATGTGCATAAATTATTATAAATTAATATGTTAACATATTAGTAAAAGTAAAGGAAAGGCTGTGTAATTTTAGATACGTATCACATTTCGTAATTTGTTTTCTTACAGGTCATGGCCGACACTCGATTTTTACATAACTTACAACATTTTCCAAAAGATAACATTAACGCCGAAACGATCGACTTAATGATGCCATATTTAAATTATCCCATGTATACTTACGAGGCCGCAAAGATAGCCTGTGGAAACGTTGCCGGTCTCATACAGTGGACCATCTCCATGGTTGCTTTTTACGAAATAAATAAAGATGTGCTACCTTTAAAGGTATCTATTAATAAACATTACTACGCACTTTTGTGTCGGACGAAAACAGCTATTTCTATGCCGTGGCTTGTGTCAACTGAAGGAAGAGATGTTTAATAAAGAAAAAATAATATTACAGGCAAATCTCGCTGTGCAAGAAATTAAATATGAGAAAGCTAATAAAAATTTAATTGAGGCTGAACAACGGTTAAAAGAGAAGGATGACGACTTGAAAGTAGTGCAAAGAGAGTTCGACACTGTGACACAAGAGCGACAAGTATGCTAACACTAGTGATAACATTATATAACAAAATTCGATATATTTCTCTATATGTATCTCATAATTGTTATTAGGTGATAATCGATCAAGCTGCAGTCTGTCAAGCAAAACTAGACACCGCAGGTGCCATGATCGAAGGACTGTCGGGAGAAAGAACGAGATGGACGGATCAAATAGATGTCTTTAAATCAGAAACGGAACGTCTTGTCGGAGACGTATTGGTGCTAACGGGATTTCTGTCTTATTGCGGGCCGTTTAATCAAGAGTTACGTTTTCTCTTGCAGAGGAAGTGGATCGATTTCATACAAGATAGAAAAATTCCAATTTCTCTTACTATAAATGTCGTTAGCGCGTTGACGGATACAGCTACTGTAAGTAATATATCTAGTTGTGAAAAAATTATAATTAAAACTTGTGCCGAATAAACGAATGTGTAATTCGCTGCAGATCGGTGAGTGGAACTTGCAAGGTCTGCCTACCGACGATTTGTCGCTTCAGAATGGAATAATTGTGACAAAAGCGTCAAGATATCCTCTCTTGATCGATCCACAATTACAAGGCAAAACGTGGATCAAAAACAAAGAAATGAAATTTGATTTACAAGTAAACTCAATAGTTGCGCGAAATGTGTCAATAAATAATACAATATCGATTTTACACGATTTGTTTTTCAGGTGACATGGTTTACGCACAAATATTTCAGAAATCATCTAGAAGATTCGATATCGTTAGGTCGACCGTTATTGATACAAGATGTCGGAGAGGAAATAGATCCGGTGTTAGATAATTTACTGGAAAAGAATTTTATAAAAATAGGAACTTCTTTGAAGGTGAAAAATGTTTTCAATCTTTTGCACAATTTTATATTTTGACATATTATTATTATTATTTAGGTAAAATTAGGTGATAAGGAAGTGGACATTAGCAAGGATTTCAGACTTTATATGACGACGAAGCTACCCAATCCTTTTTACACTCCAGAAATTTTTGCTCACACATCTGTAATTGATTTTACTGTAACGATAAAAGGTACAATTATATATTTAATATCTTATAAATATGTATTTGTTTTCTAAATAATATTTTGTTCAATAAATTATTCGAATTGTCCTATGTTTACAGGCTTGGAAAATCAACTTTTAGGAAGAGTTATTTTACAAGAGAAAAAAGAATTGGAGATGGAAAAAACGCAACTGATCGCCGACGTGTCCGCAAATATCAAAAAGATCAAAGAATTAGAAGATAATCTTTTACATAAATTAGCGACTGTGCACGTATGCATTTTATTCTTCTAGTAAACATAGCGTTAATTAATTAGTTTTCAAGTACGCAAAATTAATGTCTTTCTCACGATATGTTTTTCTTCTATTAAAAGGGACCTTTAATAGAAGACGTTGAATTAATGGCGGTATTAAATATCACGAAGCAGACAGCGGCTGAAGTGAATGAAAAACTGAATATCGCGAAAGATACGGAGTTAAAAATTGACGCAGCTCGCGAAGAATTCCGACCGGTCGCGATGCGTGGTAGCGTTTTATATTTCTTGATATGCGACATGCCGCATGTCAATTGCATGTACCAAACGTCTCTCGTTCAATTTCTGGAACGATTTGATATCTCTATGACTAGGTAAATATAAACAATTCTACTAGAATAATAATTTGATATTCCTGATATTATAAAACTCGAAGATATCAAGTCACGATATCTGCTCAGATCCGAGAAGAGTCCGGTCAATCAACGAAGAATAAATCACATCATCGAATATCTGACATACGACGTATTCAAGTACAAGGCGCGCGGACTTTACGAGATACACAAATACATGTTCATCTTGCTGATGACGCTGAAAATCGATCTGCAACGTGGCAGCATCTCACACGAAGAATTTCAGTATCTTATTAAAGGCGGCGCGGCGCTGGACCTGAAAGCTGTCGAACCAAAACCCTGCAGATGGATCACGGATGTGACGTGGCTGAATCTGGTCGCACTTTCGTCATTACGACAGTTTCAGTATATCGTGTCGCAAGTAACGGCTTCCGAAAAGGTTTGGAAGCACTGGTTCGACAAGGAGGCACCGGAAGAAGAAATTATACCGGATGGTTATAACACGTTGGACACGTTCCGTAAATTGCTATTGATACGGTAATCTTCCGAAATGTTTTCGAAAATTTTTTTTATTGTGAATTTCATTTACTTCCAGTTTATGTAACCGATATTTTTTTTTAGAGCTTGGTGTCTGGACAGAGCGCTATCACAATCCAGAAAGTACATAGCGTCTTCGTTGGGAGCGAAATACGCCGAACCCGTGATCACGCTTTTGGACGTGATGCATAGCGAGTCGCGGCCAAACACGCCGATGATCTGTTTTTTAAGTATGGGCTCGGATCCCACGCCGAGTATCGAACAACTCGCGAAAAGAATGGAGATTGTTTGTAGAAGCGTATCGATGGGGCAGGGTCAAGAGGTTCACGCTCGTCGGTTACTTCAGAGCGCGAAAACTGAGGTATAATACAGGAAAATAAATCTCTTGAATGTATACGTTGTTTTGTACACAAAATGTATTACTCATTCATGCTGCTCGCACAGGGTTTCTGGGCATTGTGCCAGAATTGTCATTTAGGTTTGGACTATATGACAGAATTGGTGACCTTCCTTCTGGAAATGGAGGCCCCTCATCCGGATTTCCGCGTATGGATCACAACGGAACCGCACAAAGACTTTCCCGTTTCCTTGCTGCAAATGTCTATAAAATATACATTTGAACCCCCGCAAGGCATCTATTTTTATTTCTTTAGATAAAGTTTCTTATATCGAGAACTAAAAAAAACGAGAAAAAGTCAAAACGCGCGATTTCTGCCTTTTTAGGAGTACGCGCGGGTTTACTGGCGACGTACAGCGCTATGAATCAGGAAATGCTGGATCAATGCGATGCCGCGCAATACATACCGCTAGTATACACCGTGTCCTTCCTGCACACCGTGGTTCAGGAAAGGCGCAAGTTCGGTCCTCTAGGATGGAACATACCGTATGAATTTAACTCGGCGGACTGGCTCGCCTCCTGCATGTTTATAAATAATCATCTGAACGATCTTGATCCAAAGCGGGGAATAAACTGGCAGATCATGCGGTGAGGAGATTCACAATGTTAATCTTTCTTTTTCGTGTTAATATTACATATATGCTCGTATTTTTTCACAGTTACATGATAGGCGAAGTGCAATACGGTGGACGTGTCACAGACGACTACGACAAGAGATTGTTAAATACGTTCGCGAAGGTGTGGTTCACGGATGCGCTTTTTACCGAAGGTTTTGCTTTCTACAAAGGGTATCCGCTTCTAATATTTAAGCTAGTCAGCGAGTATCTAAAAGCGATAGACGCCATGAGCACCGTAGATCCACCGCAGGTGTATGGCTTACATCCGAATGCGGATATTACGTAAGCTATTGTGAAGAAAGAATCTAAATATATCTATGCAAAAATATGCAAAGTAATTGAAAAATTATGCATGTTGCGCGCATTGTAGATACCAGAGCAACACTACACAGAGCGTGCTGGACACGATCATATCTGTGCAACCAAAGGAAGCGGGGATTGTTGGCGCAGAGTCTCGAGAAGTGGTTGTTACGCGACAGGCGAAGGAAATGTTGGAAAAGATTCCGCCATTATACGATATGTTCGAAATTAAGGACAGGTTCGCGTCTTACATTATCTCGCGTTAATAATTACTAATCTCTCTTGTATAACTATTTCATATTTTAACTATGAAGCAATTATTTTTGTCTATTTTTTACATTCTAATAACGCGATGATGTGACGTTTCTTTGATCGCAGATTACGCGCAATGGGTCATACCGCTCCTATGAATATTTTCTTGAAACAAGAGATCGACAGAATACAAATAGTTATACAATTGGTACGCATCATGCTTCACAATCTTCTACTGGCTATAGAAGGCGTGATTATAATGAGTGAGGTATTATTGTTTTTTTCCTAATTGATACTTTTGAAAACAAAAAAAAATTGTTTTCATGAAAACCAAATATACATTTATATAAACGTATATTTAAGGAATTGCGAGATACTTTTGATAACATATACGACGCTAGAATACCGAAAGCTTGGAAAGCTCGATCATGGGAATCCGCCACTTTAGGATTCTGGTTTACAGAACTGTTAGAAAGAAATCAGCAATTTTTGGCCTGGTTATATACAGGGAGACCGACAAAGTTTTGGATGACTGGTTTCTTTAATCCTCAAGGTAAATTAGTAATATCTTGTAGTAAATTAAACACATAGAATTTTGCGACTTTCTTTGCACGAAACTTGGTTGATGATAAATTTACAGGATTTTTGACGGCGATGAAACAGGAAGTGACGCGAGCACATAAATGGGCTTTGGATAACGTCATACTTCATAATGAAGTCTTACGAGCCATGACAGAAGAGATAAAAAAACCACCTCCTGTATACAATATTTGTGTAACATACACACAATGCTACTGTTAAGTAAAAAAAATTAATTACATCATATTCACGAAATAGGAAGGTGTTTACGTTTACGGACTGTTTCTGGAGGGTGCTGGCTGGGACAAGAGAAACAATCGTTTGTGTGAATCTGTTCACAAAGTTCTTTACGTATTGATGCCAGTAATACATATTTTTGTTATACATAATAACGCGCCAGACAAGAATTTGCAATTATATCAAGTGAGTATAAACAAATATTTATTTTGAAATACTACTACTAATAATAATAATAATTATTATTATATAAAATTTTTTGCAGTGTCCCGTATATAAAAAACCTCAACGGACTTACAACTTATTAATAACATCACTTTGGTTACAAACCAATAAAAATCCGGATTATTGGATTTTACGTGGTGTTGCTTTATTATGTGATAATAAATAATAATAAACAAATAAATAAAGCAAAACATTCGTGAAAACAGTTTGAAATTATTGCGGTGGTTAATAATTTCCGTATAAAAACTTTATTACCTGTTGTGAAATGAATTTCTCCGCGCTGGCAATTGAAGATTAAAAATATCAGAAACCAGCAAGCAAAAAAACTATTATAAATTAACGAAGAGGTTAATCAAGTTTTCACTGGAATACACGAATACATGTACTGTCTGGAAGTCGATAACCTTTTTAGCAATAAATCTACATTACCGATATGTGGTTATAGAAAGTGGTGCCCTCTGTGTTACAGAGAGCCAATTGCAATGCACAAATTCAGAGTGAATATTGTCGCGGTTCGCGCTAAAAGTTGTGCGCGGTACGTCGTAAAATTTATATCGCGTTTGTTGTATTTGTGCTTAAATTAATTACACGGGAGTGCATCGACGAGGGATATTGCAGCTTTTTCATTAAATAATCAAGTAATGTGTTTCTCGTACGTATATAATTGTATATTACAGTTTAGATTCACACTTTGAACTTTACGTGCTGAAGCGATGGCGGCCATCTCAACTTTCGCTTTCTTGTTATGTGCTATATGTTTGCTTTCTTTTATCACGCAAAGTGTTTAAATTAAGAAACATAAAATTATGTGAAAATAAATGAGATAACCTTTACAGACATTTATTATTGCTTTACATAGACAAAATAATACTTATGTTACGCAAATAATATTATGTTGCGTAATAAAAGCACTGTTCAGCAATGATTTTTACCCTTTGCACTCGAGAGGTGACTCTCACTCACCACATGATTTGATGCCGCAACTCGAGAGGTCGAGTTGCGGCATCAAATCATGTGGTGAGTGAGAGTCACCTCTCGAGTGCAAAGGGTTAATACTTAAAATAAATATTATTTTGATTATATTAGTAGTAAGAAATTTATATAAGAGAAATACTTAGTACATTGTCGATCTTTTCCAGGTTTGCGGTAAATCTTGCATTATTGTGGATCACAGAATCATCAACCATGGGATCAGCAACCATAGGATCATCAACCACGGGATCACCAACTACGGGATCACCAACTACGAGATCACCAACTACGGGATCACCAACTACGGGATCACCAACTACGGGATCATCAACTACGGGATCACCAACTACGGGATCAACGACTACGAGATCACTAACCACGGGATCACCATACGCACAGCGGCAGAAAATGCGAGCGACTTCTACGGTCGGTGAGTCAACTTCAACAAATTTGTAATTTCTGAAATTTGCAATTAATTGCAATTCGAATCGCAATTCTCTTTGTAAAGTGCAATCAATTTATATAAGAAATTTATATAAGAGAAATACTTAGTACATTGTCGATCTTTTCCAGGTTTGCAATAAATCTTGCATTATTGTGGATCACAGAATCATCAACCATGGGATCAGCAATCATGAGATCATCAACCACGGGATCATCAACCACGGGATCATCAACCACGGGATCATCAACCACGGGATCACCAACTACGAGATCACCAACTACGGGATCATCAACTACGGGATCACCAACTACGGGATCA
>QVNW01000192.1:0-68542 GCA_014825475.1 Pseudomyrmex flavicornis
TATATATATATATATATGAAACAAAAACACACTGAACTCGTGCAAGATCTTTGCTGGACGATATTATTGATCAAGAGTTTGCAGTGCCTGATTTCTTTCGGAAAAACACCTCAAAAGCATATCTTTTATAAAAGTATCCTTTGGCGAAATTAGAAACTGTGTGTGAGAGAGTGTAACAACCTTTCGATTTAAAAAAATATTACAACAGACCTTTTGCGAGATGAAGCTTCAAATATGTGTTCCAAGCACTTAATTAACACGCGTTGTAATCTATAAACATTGACTTACTTCACAAATTGTTTCAAGTAAAATTAAGTGTCGTCTTAAGATATACATATTGTACATAACAAATATTAAAAATGTAATATTCAGTGTTAGTTAATTCAATGAAACTGAATTTGGACCGCAAAACGGGAGATGTGTGTCGCGCCTGGTGGCGTTTCAAAAAATGGACATTTTCGTAGCTTCGCTTGAGCTATTGAAGCCACTTGTATGATTAAGCAAATCCGGGCAGTTCTGTACTCGGTAAAGCGCATTTGAAATTTTTATTGCAATGACATAACCGGTCAGTTAGATGTCTTTTATCTCTCTATAATTATACATATGTATATAATTCACATGTGCCCTCTAGCCAGTCTGCCAAATCAAGTTAATAATAATTTCACGAGAAACGTGAACGTTGCTAAACAAGTAAACAAGCATTTGTGCGATTTTAGTCTTACGTGTTCAATTTGCGTGTATTCCAATATAAAATCAAATTTTCCATTATACAATTTAATAATTCGAACACGTGTGAACAAAACAAAAAGATACAACGGGAGATAGAGAAAAGAGGAGGCATTTGTTTTCACTTTGTGTGTGAAAATGTTCGCGCGATCATGTATTAGCTCCGTATTACAGGATTATCTGCTTTCGATCCTGGAGAAAGATACAGGGAAATATCAAAGAAAAACTCCGGTTGCACACGCGAGGATCTCTTGGAATGATCGACTAAACGGCTAAAGTGAGAAACAGTGAGAAACAATCAATCGAATGTAATGAAAGAAAACTCATGTGTGCGAATATTGTAGAATATATATAAACAATTTCGACAGAAAGATCAAAAGAGGAGATCGCTTTGAGAAATGTTCAAAGAAATGAGCGACAATTGTTGTTGCGATTTTCATTCGATTGTATCGCGAAGAAAAGCGAGAAGATAAAGTCGACAAAAGTTTCAAGAAATAAACCGAATGAAGATCGCGACGATCTGTCTCCAGGATAAGTCTTCCTTCGTGCGAGTTGCGATAAACTCGATTTCACTCCGACAATACACATTTAAGCGCTAATATCGTCGCAACTTCATTTTTTTTTTTTTTTTTTTTTTTTTTTTTCCTTTACTCTATAGCTTTACTCATAAACTCTATGAATCGTTTGCCGTATTGTTCTGGATCACAGGTAGATATACCGTCAACGTTAGCACCATACTTGACGGTTTTGGCCGCTTTCGCCGCTTGCTTCCGCACGCCGTAATGCGTCAGCACGTCTATTATGGCCAAAAAATAAATTTCCTTCGTGGGAGCACCTGGAAGAGAAAAAACAAAATGACGACAGTGAGTATTTGATTCATATTTGTGCTAACGTCGATTATTTATTTGAAAGAAGAGCACCTTCTTTACTAGGAATAGCATATATATCTAATTCGGGTATTATTGCGTCTTCGTATTGTAAACTGGTGTCACGCATCAACGCGGCGTGCGGTGACTCGGGAGGCGTTGCCATGCTGGTGATCGCATGACCGACGCCGCTCCAACCCCACAAGCGACTGCAAAACAAGCCGATTAAAAATAAACGCAACTTGTTTTTTATTTCACGAGATGGAGAAAAAAAAAAAAAAAAAAAAAAAAAAAAAAAAAAAAAAAAAGTCGTCGTCTCCCCTCTCCGCGCGCTCTCTATTCTCTTGTTCGGCTCGCGCGCAATCGTGCACGCCGAGCAACAGGGAATAATCCATCAGATGCAATCTCGTCAAGAACTAACAGAGATAGACAGTTATCTGAAGTTATTCGATCGTGTAAATTCCTTTGTAATATCCCGGACCGTGTCTTATCTCTGATAAATAGCTCTTGAGAAAGAAGTGGCCACACAAATTGCCGGCGCTGTTCAAACAAACAATACTTACATCTACGTCAGCGGTTAACGTTTCTAGTAGTTTGGCTTTGGCATCCTCCCCGATGTAAATTTTCATGCCCTCCTTAACGAAATCGTTATCCTTGTAAGTGGGAAGATCCTTCTCCTTCTCCTTGTCCGACGCTTCTCGATCTACCGTCGAACCTTTCAGATCGAACTTCTTGTGTGTCGTCAGGTGGTTCGAGAATACGTTCCGTATGGCGACAACGTAATGCTCGACGCCGTCGACGGTTAGCCGATACATTCCCAAATACTGCGGCAACAATGTCTTTCCGTGTCGCTCGACAATGTACTACAATGCGAAACATCCGTGAAATAGCAAAGTTCTCCCCGAGACGCTTTACTGGCTCACACTTACGGGATGATATTGCTTTAGGAACGAGTGCATCCTCTCCACTTCCTCGCTCGTGAGAGTTTTAATTATGAACAGCTTGTCGTAAGACTGGTAAAACTTTGCGCCGCTCTTCCCGGACGAGTCGTCGAGCACCGGTTGCGATCTGGAAAAATGAAGAAATGCGGCAAACCACACACCGAGAGAAAATATGTACGGAAGGAATCGAACTTCACAATTTCGAATATGAATTAAATAATGACGTTACACAGGGCGATAAGAGCCGTGATCTTGATAAATATAAAATGATGACTCACTGTGTCGTCAAGAAAAGAAAACAAATATCTTGACAAACACTCTAATAAAACTCTAGTGAAAGGATCTGATGAAAACCACAATTATCGTGATTAATATCTAAAATTTGAATTGTCACTGGCACAACTTGCGTTATTTATGACACACTCTGATGAGGACTTGGTCAAAGTTCTTCTTTTTTTTGGGAGGGGGGGGAAGGAAGAGAGAGGAATTTTTTACTCGGATTAATTAACACACATAAATCGCGCGCCAGCACCAGCGTTTTGATTCTTCACGGCCTTCTTTCGACCAACGTTTGTGTTTATTATTGTGATTATTGAAATGATTACAATTGAGATGTCACCTTGGACGACGAAAAGCATTTGTCTTGTTAATCTGATTAAGCGATATTTTAATATAATGACAGTTCACCCGGACGACATTATCGTCGCACTTTAAAAAAAGCTTTCAGCGGTAATTTTTTCACTTGTAATTTGTATTTCAAAAATTAAATGTATGCTCGAATCATTAATCAATCTTATCGAGGGATTATTGCGCTTAGTCACACTGTGATTTTCATTTTCCAGAAGACTCTCCAGCTACTGTGGTTAGCATTTATTAAAAGAAAAGTCACATCGAAAATCAAGTTTCTCTAACCTCAGCCGTTTGAAACGTAGTGGTTTATTTAGAATCGAATTGTGCGAGGAGACAGGAGAGGAGGAAAGGGTGACCGATGATGGGGTGGTAGCGGAACGCTGGACCAAGTTCTGACGAATTCTTCCACCTACTCCAATCAAATCCGAGCTCTGCTTTGATCGCGAGGGATTAAACACCCGACATCTACCACATTAAAATCCTTGTGTTACTACAAACCAATCAATAATCTCTGCATACATATCCGGTCCGCTTGCACATGGTCACAATATTAAGTAAATGTGAAAAGAACATTGGCCCTTTAACTTTTTTGACAAGTTGCAATGCATTTAATGTATAAATCAGTGCTACTATATATGTATTGTATATCTAGAAAGATAACTACATGCAGAATTGTTACCTTGTCATCGATTCCTTGTAGTCTAAATCATCTATTCCAAATCTTTCTCGCAAATTCCTAAAGACTAACGGGCAATATTCTTTGATTTTAAAGTGAGACGGCATGTTCTCTCTGCAAAGAACAAATTTCACATATCAGTTAATATCATCGTGTAATAGTGCATTGTATTTTTATTAGCCACATCTAAAATTGAGAGCTGCCAACCTATTAGCTTAGAAATGAGCATTGCATATATAGAATAGACAATATATTGCTTAAACATTATTCTGAGATTGCCTTACATGTATATACAGTTTCTCAACTATATTTAGAAAACAGCACAAAAACACAGTGTTTTGGAGTTAGTCAAAATGTGCAAAAGATGCACAAGCAGCAGAAAACAAAAAATTGAATTAACACATTGTACGAATTAGGAAACTTACTTGTTGAAAAGATGATTATCCACCCTCAACTTGCTGTGAGCTCTAAAATCATCTGGCAAGAGCATTACTGGAATGTTAACGTGACTAAGTTCGTTTATCTGCAATGCAGTAAACACAAAATATAAGCACAACAGATTGATCTTAATTTCGCATAGATTGAGAAAGTTTCATTAATTAATTAATTCGACGACAAAAAGTAATTCAAAATATAATCATCGAAAAGAATTCACTGTCAAAAATCAAAAATAGCAGGAAGAACAGGGGGAGAAGGCAATAGTGGTTTCAAAATATCAAATGAGCGCCTTGCCAAGTTACATATAACGCGGTAAAACTGTGAACTAAATCAAAGAAAAGACGTAATTAACGAATAAAGCGTTTTATGTGTAATTTCGAGCAATTATGCGAACACATACATATACACATAAGATGTATCTAATTCGAATGTTGTCTTTTTTCAGAACTATCGACGCGACGATTTGTCATTAATAATGAATGAACTCGCAAATAGAGAAATAGAGAAAATTGACATGACGTCAGTGATGCATAATTAATGCGTAAATTACAATCCGTAGTCAGTGAGCGAGTTAAACGCGACACGCATCAATATATAACACACACGTACAGCAAAAAGACGGAAGAAGAAAGAGAAAGAGCTTACCGTGTGATTAACACCCCACATAAACACGCTGAGTAGCGGCTCGTTCGCGCGGAATAGCTTAACCTTCTGATGTTTCACTCGAAAGTGTTTCTTTTTCAGCTTGCTGAGCCCGCTAGACATTTGCGGCGCGATCGACATAGCTGGTCGCCAATTGTTGTCACACCACACGAAAAGACAATATCACCTGTCGTCACGTTAAAACGTGTATTAACGTCGACTTCTCCTCAACGCGAGGGAGAGTTTCCGATCCTTCTGTCTGGGTCTCCAACCCTCTCGACAAACAACTCGGATTAACGCGCGAGAATTCTTCCCCGTTTCCGTTCACCCTTTACATCGTAATCCCAAACCACGGACGAATCACGTCCGCGAAATCTCGCGTCAGTCGCACCACTGCAATTGCGCCTAATTCTCGCGCCTTCCTTGCGCCAAAACTCCGGGAAACGAACCGCGACGGCGGTGGCGGCGGCGGCGGAGTAGCACGGAATAGAACACGCCCATGAACCTCGAACTACCGCGCACCTCAGCGCACCTCTCCTGACCTCGGGAAAACCTGCACAAATTCTCGCTCGCCGAAGACAAATTCCCGAATTGATCTCGGGGTCGAGGCAGCGCTGCGTACGCTTCGAAATGTCGTTCTATCTCGGTTCCTCGTCAAATGTGAAACGAGGACGGAATGACGCTGCAAAGCGTTTGTGGCATTACCGCCAGAACTCGAGGGGAGAGACCTCGCGCGGCGTGCGCGCGAAGCCACTGCTCAGCTGCGGTTGTTGTTTTCCCACAGCGGACAACACGGGGGACGAAGACCCATCAGACGACGACACGAGCGCTACTCGGGTGACATTTTCGAACGCAACCCGAGGAAGCGAATCTCGGGATTCTCTCGTCTCCAAGTCTGCGAATGTACGAAATCCAGAAATAAAGCGAGCGACTCGAAAAATCTAGTAACACCAAATTCTGATAGTAACATTGTCCTCTGTTTTTTTTTTTTTTTTCTATTCTCTTGTTATTCTCTACGCAAAGATCTCTCTATCTCTTTGTCTCTTTTCTCTCTTTTTTGTTCCTCCTCTCTTTCTCCAGCGTAAATATCACATGGTCATGTTTCAAAATTTATTGCCAGCAAGTGTAAGTGAGGATTTCTACAGTTCGTGTGACGTGTATCATAGATTTTCACTAGAGGCAGTAAATTTTGAAGGGCACACTGCTTGTGTGTTTATTTTATCATGTGCAAATGCATAAAGAAGAGATACATAAAGGAGGTGGTCAAAACGACGACTGTCTCTTCTCTGTGTGTATGTGTGTGATTGAACTTGAGTCTATTCTCTCATTTCGCCTTCTTCTATTCGCAGTACAAATTTAACAAGTGTAGAAGGTGCAAATAGAAGCGATCGCTACCGTGAGAACCGTACTGATTGCTGCATGTGTTGTATACACGCGCGCAGAGAGACACTCGTTACAAAACACACGAGAGCCGCGCGTGCCGCACGTAAAGCGCAAGGGACGTAAAGATGGAAATGGTAGAGTCGGCGATGTATCCGAAGAAGGTTCACAACAGTTACGAGGACGAGGAGGAACGGAAACATTTTCAGAGAATCATTCACGCGTTTAGATATTACAAGTGAGTATTGAAAATAGGTCGGAGATGCCCATCCTCTTTGCGAGTATCTCTCATTCTTTTTCTTCTCGACCGGTGACGACCGGTTTGAACAAAAGGAAATGTTTTTAACAAAGTTGCAACACAATTTCTCATAAATGTGTAATTTCAACATCTTCAGTGATCACTTGTTACAAGATGTTACATTTGTGTTCTATTATTTAACTTGCAGAAGTTATCCTTTAATATGTACAGACTGTAAAACTAACTAGTTGCTAATCTTTAATTTACATATAAAGTGTGTGATGTATAGCAGTGATTGAAATATTCATGAAATTTTGTTTTATTTACTTGTCTGTATTCTTGTCTGCGCAGGCCACATTCTCTTCAAAGGGTAAAAAAAACAGAATCTTATCTTTTTAGTCTGCCATCTCATCATCAGAAGCTTTTATCAAAATACAGAGAGCATTTGCAAGAAGTGAAGCGATGCATAGAAAATAATGATCAAATAATCAAGCTTATAATAAAAGATGCTGGCAATATATTTGAAAATGTTTGTCCAACTACTGCACAAGTAGACAGTGTAAGAGAATTATGAAAACTGTCTTTTATTAGTGTGTGTAAGCATATAAAATATAAATTTCACAGGTAATAACACCACGACCTATAATGGCAGATCAAGAAAAGGTGCAGGCAACTATTAAACAATTGGCTAGAGATTGGAGCGTGGAAGGAATTGAAGAACGAAATGCTTGCTATCAACCAATTATAGATGAAATATTAAGTCAATTTCCACTGGAACATTGGTATGTCAATCCGCGATTATCCTGTAATTATAATTTATTATGAGTCTGTTAAAAGAAAACAAAGGAAGTAATACTTGCGAAATGTCTCAGAGATTATAAGCTACAAATTTTTCAACGAAAGTTTACCTGACAAACTGGACAAATCTCTGAGAAAATTGCAGTTGAGACTGAAATCTTTATAAAAAAATAAAAAAATAAAAAAAAAAAAAGAAAGCTCTCCAGAAAACTTCCTTTGTAAGTTTGTATTAAATTATGATTGTGAACAAATATCGAAGAGCTAAATTTCCAGTACACCGTCGGACGTGCGTATTTTAGTACCTGGTGCGGGATTGGGTCGACTTGCTTTTGAAATAGCAAAGTGCGGATACACTTGTCAAGGAAACGAATTTTCTCTGTTCATGTTATTCGCATCAAATTTTGTATTAAATAAGTGAGTTCAACGAAATTCATATATACTGATATTGTGTGTGTGTAAATTTATTGTAATTTACTTGATTCCTGTTTAAAACAGATGTAGAGAAGTAAATTTATATCAAGTACATCCGTGGGTACATCAGTACATGAACAACCTTAAAGCTGAACATCAAACTCAGGCAGTTTCTTTCCCAGATGTGAGTCCGAGCGATCTTCCAGGGACGGCCCAATTCTCGATGACCGCGGGTGATTTTTTAGAGGTAATACTAACTGTAGCAATTATAATTTTATATATTTTTTACTATTATAAAACTTTTAATTAATTTTTTAGTTAGTAAACTTTCAGTACGTTTTGTTTTTTAGGTTTACACGGAAAGCAATACTTGGGATTGCGTCGCGACTTGTTTCTTCATAGACTGTGCTAATAATGTTGTTCAATTCATTGAGGCCATTTATAAGATCCTAAAGCCAGGTGGTGTCTGGATAAATCTTGGACCTTTGCTTTATCACTTCAGCGACTTACCGAATGAGGAATCGATCGAACCGAGTTACGAAGTTATTCGCCAGGTTATTCTGGGCTTTGGCTTTCAACTAGAGGTAAATAACGTTTTCTATTTTTACGTGCACGCGACATATATTTAGAATATTTACAGGTGTGTATGTTTTCAGAAAGAGAAGGTGCAAGTGAAAACACGTTACGCCCAAAATATTAAGAGCATGTTGCAGTGTGAATACAATAGTGTATATTTTGTTTGTCGAAAACCACCTGCGGACACGAATCACAAGAATCAAAGTAACGGTGCGCAAGAACAAGAGAATTAAATAAAACGCAGTTTTTGTTGGCGAAAAGGAAGACTTTGAATGAAAGTTATTAGGTATAAAAGTACGCTCGATTTTTTTTAATTATCACAAAGCAATTCGTTGCTACTACACTTGACTTAATTTCGGATGATTCACATGACTTTATCTTTACTGACGATTCTGTCGTCAAACTCGTTCGAGAGACATTCATTTTGTACTATATATAGCAAGTTTTCCGTGATATTATCACGAAAGTCATAGACATAAAAATTTATATTTGCTCGATTCAGTGTTCTGTAAATTAAGACAATATCTGATTTAGATAAATTTCCTGCGTCCTTTATATATTCTATATTTTTTTTAACGTATGCATCACAGGAATGACACATGCGTTGTGAGTCTTTGCGAGGACGAAAACAAAAAAAAGACAAAATGCACAAAATAGCTGCGCAACGATGCGTTCTAATAATTATATTATGGAAATTAACGTTACAGAATAAGGAGGATTGCTGTGTATTTGCAATTTGCGGTGCATATATATTTTTTTTATTGCTAAAATGTATGTCCCGGGAAAAAATTTAAACAAGCGTGAATCTTGTACAATTGTATATTGTATCCAATGTTATATATATACATACATACATATGTGTATATGTAACACATTTATATAAAACAGTGACACATTGAAATTTTACAAAATTAAGTACAATTTTTCTATATTACGAGTTTTGATTGAGATAATGTACAAATAACGTGGCAATCTGATTGATTTCGCTTTGTTGCATTTTACTGTAGATCAAGAACTGTCTGCGTAATGCCTGAAGTTGCGCCGCTGTGCACGAAGTCTGTACGGTCGTGTTAGAACCTGGTACCGTGATCTTGTTTACTCCCTTACTTTTTGCTGTTAATATTGCCTTTTGTGATATGAAAGAAAAAACAAACAAAATATTTTTGTCATATATTAGTGCCTATATATATTGTACGGACTGATGAAGTATTATGTAAACTATTAATATTACACACACATTACAGATCTTAAAAAGATAGAATGTACAGAAATTTTAAAGACAAGAGCGAGAGCGCAAGCAAGACATAGTTATGTACACCTGTATTTTAATATGTATATATATCTATACATACACACACTGATTTAGTTTTTTTTTTTTTTTTTTTTTTTTTTTTTTTTTTAATTGACTCTATTTACATTTGTCACATCCTGAGTTATTTTATCCAATGCGTACAAATAATCCGTAGACGCTAACGGTGCCTAAAAGAATTAAGTGAAACAATGAATATGCAATGTTACATTGTGTGTGTAAAACAACTAACTCGGTTTCAAAAGACAAACAGACGTGAAAAGAAAAATACTGACGTTTTGAGTGCTTTTATTTGGTTTCGGCAATTTGACTTCATAGAGCGAACTGTAAATCTCGTCGCACATCAATGTATCTTCCGGCGATACCGCAAACAGCGGAGCGTCCCATCGGTTTTTGCTATTCGGTGTCTCATACCTGTTAGGAATTTAATGTTTATGTAAAGAAAAAAACGTCACGCGTAGATTTACTATTTGTTTTCTTTGTTCTAAGGAACAATTCGTGTTAGATTAAAATACGTGACAGATTAAAGTACCTTGCTACAAGTTGATCAAAGATTTCTCTGTTATAGCGTTCGGGTTCTGATCGTTTGTCGTTCCACAACCAAGCATGTTCGACCGGCATGTCGCAGTACACTGTGCACTGAGGAGTCTTGCACAATTTGGTCATACAATAGATCTCGTATCTGTAACCTTTGATGTAATTACTGCCGTCGAATATCAAGAGATTGCGCGTGTCGAGTCTGCGGTGAATGTCCGATTTCAAATCGCTTCTAACTGCCCTCTCTTTCTTCGAGTCTAAAAGAAAATGTGCGAATGAACAAACCTGGGATTTGGCTCTACCATTATTTAAATATTTTGAATTTTATTCTGATTCTAACCCGCGTAAAGTGTGTTTTTATCGTAGCCTGCTTTGGTTAGCGCATCGAATTCGCTGATTATTTCCACGCTCTGTCCGACACGTTTCAATCTCTCTTCGAAGTACGTCTTTAGTTCGAAACTTCTTGTGGTTTTACCACTGGACGGGATGCCAGTTATCACTATCAGAGGCATTTTAGATCCAAAAAAAGGTTGGTCTTTCACATGTAACTTGTAACAAAAGTAATAACACAAAGAGTTTTTAAATCAGTGATGCGAAACGCGTATTTTTTAATTTCACTTGCAGTTCAATTCGAGGCTGTTTGAGGTTAGGTCAGTTTGTATTGGTTAAGGCAGAAACAGAAAAAAAAACAGTAAGACTGAAGCAAATCAACCAATCGGGAGCAATTCAACCCCGATCGGAATTTTCGAAAGGTCTATATGTGGTAATCTATGGATGTCTTTTGTCAAAATTTCTTGAGCTCACGCATCAGCTTACACTCAGGTACTTTACATATTATATTCTAGATAGGTCGAAAATTGTAATGATTATATATAAAAACATGTTTTTTTTTTCAATTAAAGAATAAATTTTTCCTAATTAACAATCGGTCAAACTAGTTTGCAGCTTATTACTTTTCTTTTTTTATAATTTTAATAAAAAAATCATATCTCTCCGGTACTGAGAAATTAACGAGATTTTGTACAATCCCAAGGTAACATATACACACACACACAAAGAGTATAACATTCCCTATTCAATTTAAGACCATCATTTCTTCTCTCTTTCACAAGTTTGTCATATTTTATTTTATTACAATTAATATTGTACATTTATATAATTAGGTGATTGTTCAGTGCTGACAGTCGATCCCCGACGTCCTCAAGTAAATCGAGTAGGCGGCGAACTCCACCTCGGGCGGGCGTCGCGCGACCACCCCTATAACTGACCCCAACGCCGCGTCGTCGCGACGCACCCCCCCCGGTAAGTGGGGGGGGTCAGGTCGGTCGAACGATCGAAAGACCCTGCTCCTCCGGCCGCCCTCGGCTCAGTTGTAGCGCCGACTCTCTCCAGCGTACATGAAGTCCGCGTCGTAGTTTTTTAAAAGGCACGCTCTTGTACAAAACGTAGCCACGCACGCTCTTTTTTTCCTCTTCGTACAAACCTCCGCCTCGCCTCGCCTCGCCACCGTAGTGAGCAACAGATATATATATAAATATTAAATCGTGCACGTATGTAGAAGCCTCGAAAAAAAAACAAAACAAAACAAAACCCGACCCACCACGTAGAAAATGCAGCGTTCGGCCGTCGATCACTGGAGAAAAATTCTACTCCTGTATATTTTGCGATTATTTTCATGTAAGTGATGCGCGCGTTTTAATTCTCCTTTCTATACACAAATCAACACACACATATATATCGTTCATCCTCTCCTCTCTTCTCCGCGTATCCTTAATAATTTCACCTGTTATAATTGTGCGGTTCTTGGGAAAGGAGAGAGTTCCTTTTTTCTGAAGATGTTCTCGAAGTAAATGGGTTGCGCGGCCGGTATCTATCGCAGTCCAAATCGGTAGATTATTGCGGGACATCGCTCTCTCCCCCTCGTCGGGCGTGAGAGCTCGTCGATCCGTGTGTAGCATCTCTCCGATGGCTCTCTCGATCGAGTCCTGATCGAACCAAGTTTGTTTATTCGAATTTAAGACGAGAGTTTTTCCGAGCGAAAATTTAATTGGACGCCATCTTTCTTCCCCGTCCCTTCCCACCCTTACCGATTAATCGCCTTATTTTTGTTTTGTTTGTGTGACGTATGTTGTCTGCCGAACGAGGGATTTGATGAACTGCTTTTTTTAACTGCTCACAAACGATATTTGACTTCTCACGTTAGGGATTGGGGAAAAAAACTGCAATTTTTTTAAGAATATTTTCTTCTCGTTTACAGACTAAAGAAAAAAACGATAATTTATATCGTTCTCGTTTTGAAGCCAGTGGAACGCGACGCTCACCGCGAAACTCACCGATTTTGCGGAATATCCGGATACTCGTTTTACTACGCACACTGTACTTCAGAGTATACATACAAATATAATAACCCATTGTATGCGGGCTATCTTGCGTGCTTCGATCTTACGTGCGGACTATTTTTGGCGATGCGAGCAGAGCAAAGTGAGAGTTTAATCCGTACGTGGGCGGACCAAGATGTTTGTTGTCTCCTTAGACAGTCTGCCTGTCATTCAAGGTATTTTGCTGAATGTTTAGATACGAGAAGACATTATACGACACGCTAGTACGTGTCCCGCATACAATGTGTTAAAACTAATGTAGCGCAAAATTCACCCCGAAGATAGATGCAATGTTTCTCGCGCTCATGAAAGTTATCGCATTGTTTTAGTCGCACTGATGGCTGCTGCAGCTGCCAGTTATATTCCCCGTACAACGAACACGTTTCATGTACTCCGACAATATTAAACATTTTGCGTTCCACGAGGTGTGACACATCATCTCGGCTTGATTGTTCAGCGCGTCCCAACGTGTGTTTTCCACGCGGGATACAATTTCGCGCTATATATGTGTGTATTCCATGGGACATTTTCCACCGAGCTTTATATACGTACGCGCGAGCGACGTCGTTAGCAAATCTCCGTCCTTTTGTATTTAATGTTACACAGAACTCGGTCGTCGCGCTAAAACTAATGGAAGTTTCAAAATTGCATTAGTTTCGGAGAACGAAGGTTTGCAGAGAACCAATAATTCGACACATCTTCTCTTGTTTCAAATTGTCGTTCTTAAACACGCGGAAGAGACAAGAGAAAATTTTACACAAGTCTTCAGAATATAAAATCAATGAGAATTCGTTCTTTTAAGCGAGACAAACGTAATCCAAAATGTAAATTTTTCGAACGAGTGATTCGTTTAAAATCATTCTGCTGATTCGATTATTGTTTGATCAATCAGGACACGCGCGTCTCTTGATTCACATTTTCATTCATTTGTAACGCACGTGAAATGAAAAACTTATCTTTAGCAAGCGAGCATTTCTATCGTTCGTACGTAAAAAAACGTTTATTGCTACGATGCGTTTCTTTCACTGTGAATCTTGAATGGTCTCCTTTGTTTTGACGCACGTACGCGTATACAACACATACATGCGTCAATGTAACGCGCGAACAATACACACGCAATGCGTGTTCGAAGTGTCACACTTCGTAATTTTTTTTTTTTTTTTTTTTCATTAAACTTGCGCATATGTGGTACGTGTGTTAATTCGAGTTTGCCGTCACGTGTTTTAGGACACTTCTAGGCAGTTGTTTTGATTGCATGGGCGTGTGTCACGGAACGTCAAGAAATCACATCACAGGAGGGTTTCCATGATAAATAAACCGTGCGACGTGACTTAATTTGACCTACTTTTTTCCGCAGGACTGGAACAGTATGCGTTGTTAACACGGAGAAATATTCGATATTAGAAAAAGAGCGTGAAACGTTAAAGAGAAAAATATCAAGTAATGTAATATATTTTGCGTTTCGAAACGCGCGGAAGAACCGCGAGAGTTGTTTTAAAAACGAACAATTCTTTGGTTTAATGCACACGTTTAGATTCGTAAACTCGCACACAAATGGGGCTTTTGTCAAACGATTTTTGCTCACAACGGAAATTCCGCGCGAAGAGAATACGATATTTCCAAACAACGTATATATGTATTTTTGCTCGAAGTGAAACGTGTCAAAGGAAATTCTCGACATTCGCCGCTTCCCGAAATTCGACAGACAAAAGTTTCTGATAATAGCTCGGCGTTATCTTAATTGTTAATCGTTTGTCAATTTTCTTCTCGAAATTCCCCGTCATTTAACTAGGTCCTCTTAACAATGGTTCTCGAATCGTCCAGTTATTACCCGGGTTCTCGTAATAAGCCGTGGAAATAATTCCATGTACTTTTTCTCCTCGCTCACAAAAACTGCTTGGAGTTTGTCGAACGAAGAAAAAACCGATTATATACCTTTGATATAATCGCTTCTATTTCATTTCTGTGATTTGCAAACACGGCAATAACTGAAACTTAAATCTCTCGTATAAAATGTAGATTAATGATATTAATTGCAATTATATAATAAACGAAAAATGAGAGAGTTAATATTTTGTGGCGCAATCTTGTCAATTTTTGAAAAGCAATTTTGCATTTCAAGCAGCAACTAACGTATAGGTATTCGCGGTACAAAACAAGAATGATTACATATAGTGAAATGATATTAATCAAATATATCTTCCTTTTTTTAAAGTTTAAGATTCTTATCAGATGGAACTTGTTTGTTAAAAACAAAAATAAATAAGTATAATAAAATATGATATTTTGCGGGACAATTCTCAAAAAGAATTTTTCTCTTTTCGGTTCATAAAGCGGTATTTGTGATCTTTGTATGTACAACTCAGACACAAAAATTCGATATCTTGAAAGATGTCTCAAAGACATCTAAATTTTATTTTGCCATCTTTCAGATATTTTTACATCTTTCAAACTTTTGTGCGGGCGTTGTGCCGGCGAAACTAGGTATATATCTTAGCGAATACGCGCGTATATAGAAAATCGCGTGACATTAGCATTATCTGACGACGCGATCGACCTCGAAAATAGGCCTCTTGTGTCGAAACGTCTCGAAATAATATAACCGTGCGTGTGCAGCGCGGTAACGCGCGCTTTCATTCTGATCGATACAGTAACACCTCCCAGCAACAGGACAGACTGCCACAAGTAGTTACGGTCGACGGAAGGTCCTCCATTCTTCCCGTTGCTAGATTAATAATCCGGCTTGCAATGTCGTCGCGTTGCAGCGTCGCTCACTGGTGAAAATTCGACGATCTATTTTGGCACTTGTCAATTCTCGCGCAAGATCCCAAAATACAGCGACATTTGTAATGTAATTTTACAAAACAACGTCGAACGTATTGTTCAATAACAAATGCAGTGTCTCTTTTGTCTCAAATAAGCATTTAGGATTTCATCAATTGAGATTTGATCCGGTCTATCTTACAGAAATTTTGAATTTTGCTGTAGCTTCACTAATTTTTTATACGTAGACATATTTGTGTGTAACGACGGTCACAAATCAACAAAGCTACAGCTTTGACAAAAAAAAAAAATAAAAAATCTATTTTCTCAGAGCAAACTCATAGTTTAACCACGGTTGGACCTACGGTAGTTGCATGTATAAAGCACACTCTATATATATATATATACATATGTGATCAAATATAGGTTTGTGGGTTACGACATTTCCTCATGAGTTAACTTGATCTACTCAATTTCATCTATGTTGCATAAGTCATAAGCCATAGAATATTGAGAGAGAGAAAACACATGAAATATTAATTTTATAACTTCTAATTAATTCAATTATTCAGCAATATATACAGAATATATATTAGATTACTAAGTATCAAACTTGTACATGTATTTGCATTTGTCATATTAGTTTCATATTACAAATATATATATATGTATATATATAATACTTTTTATTTTAATGTCATTCATCATGACAAGTAATCTTGACACACAAATTTTCATCATTTGACTTTGACTATCAGGATTGTTCAATGTTCAATTTTTTTTTTAACATTTATGAATTAACTTGATGAAGACCACATTGAATAATCAAAGCGTTTGTTACATCTTTACATATAAAAAAGAATTTGCAACATCAACCGTGTTTAAGCTATTATTGGCCTTATGACTCTAATTTGAAATTTTTTGGAGCTCCTACAACTTATTAGATTAACAGAATACTATTTGTGGATAGACATATTTCTTTCCTCCTCTTTTCTCTCTCTCTGTTTTTATTAAAAAATAAGTTTTAAGTAAATGAACAGTGAAAGATAGAAGAGAAATCTCTTTGTTAATTCAATCACAGTTGGTACATCAATTATTTCAAGTTTTGAAGTGTAACTCGCGTTTCTTTTCTCTCTCTCTCTCTCTCTCTCTCTGTGTGTGTGTGTGTGAATATTAAGCAAAATATTTATTGCACAAGTAGTTGAGTTCTTAAATTTCCATCCTATCTATTGCTAACTAATTTTAACACACAAATCTTATTTTGAATTTTCCCCGGCACTTGCGATTTCACGAATTTTATAGACGTGACACTGGCGCAACACATGAAGGTACAACTGATTGCACCGCAATATGTAACGAACGGCAGCTCGGCCATCCTGTTTTGCAACCATACCGTGCGGGACGATAATCTGCACAAAATAGAGTTTATGAAGGACGAGAAAAGGATATTCGAGTACGTGAAGGAGAGAAAACCACCGTACATCTATAGGAAACGCATCGACGGCGCTATATTAGAAGTAAGCAAAAATATTTTTATGAACTTCTGCGATAGTTTTTTTTCTTTTCCTTTTTTCTTTTTTTTTTAGTTTGAAACATTTTTGTTGTTCACGACTTTCAAGACTCGTCGAGCATGCACGGAAAGTTAATACGGAAGAAGAAAGGTGAAAGACAATATATACATCACTTGTCTCTACACGAAGAAATTAGCATAGCATGTCGTCGGCTCTTTTTTTCGCTGCCTGCGGCGGGCGTAAAAATGACTGATTTTATCGCTGCCGTTGTTAACTTTGAGCCTAGTTTTTTTTCTCTGATCCTTAATCGCTTGTAAATATATCGCGGATGTTGCTATACTTGGACGTTCACTTTTGCCTCGAGGTCCATAATTATCTCAAAGACGTATATTTTGCAGCGCGCACAGGCGCGCCGAGTTCAATAATATTTCTGTGCACGAACTTTAAATATCCAGATTTACACACAGTGTATCGACTTTTGCATCTCGATTCGGTTTCTTCGGGAATCACATTGCTTTATTCACGTCTGCATTTTATCGTGTCTTGAACGCGCATATTTGATAAACTTTTATTTTTATAATGAAGTTGAACTTGTGTTACGACAAGAAATTTCAGCAAAGCGAACGGTCTTTTTTATGCAATAAACGTTCATTGAGCTCGCAAGTCGTCGTCTGACGATTTTCACGCGCATAAAGGATGAAAGAAATATCCATATTTATAATTTACATTAATTAAATTACATTTGAAGTTAGTTAATATTAATATTATTTTTAATATTAATTATTTTTTCGACTTTTACACTATTGATTGTACGTCGTAGCGCCTCACTTCTGTTCTTTTTCTATTTTTATATAATTTTTATATAAATTTCACATGTGTGTGCGCTCGAGTTAATAAAAAAGCTGTTTGTCGTAAACAAAACTTCAAAAATAAAAATAAAAAAATCGAACGTCCTCGATGCAACACAAGACATTATGTAAAATGAATCCGGAGAGTAACTTCTTTGTCTTTCTCTCATCTTGTCTTTTGCCAACGATTAAACGAGCCCGGTACGACGTATTTACCTAAGGCGTAGCCTTTACGTTATCAAAGCAGTGTGTTATTTACGTACGTGTGCGTACGTTTGTAACCACACGCACTCCACCGCACAAATATCTTCCCTCCCAACGCGTGGCGGAGCAATTTTTTCTTCGCCAATTTTTTCGATACATGCGAGAGTGCCGGATAGATAATCTATAAAATATAAAAAAGAAAATAAGAAGAAAAGTGTCAACGTTTAACACAAATATATATGCGCGTGCCTATATCTTTGTGCTAAACGTGGAACGCATGTAACGTCGTCAAAACAAGCTTCTTCTTCTTTCCCAAGCGAGTATATAAGTATATAAGTATATAGAGCGCGCGGTAATAATGAAGCATCTGCAGTAAACATTCAATTTGTCGTCGGGTTCTTGACTTCGCGATGACAAGCCGTGGTGATGACACACGATGTCAAAAAGTTGTCTTGTTTCTCCGAGAAAATTCACGTAACATTTCTTATTTTTCTTTTTCACTGACTTGTACAAGTCAGAGACACATACACGTCGTGTCTCTTCCCGTTGTCTTGAACAAACAACTGATTTCTTTTAAAATGCATTGTGACTTTTTTGTTTTTTGTTTTTTTTATTACTTCTCTATTGTATGCGTCTCCTCTTTTTCTCTCTCTTCCGTATTATTTATTCATGTTGTGTTACAACAATTGCTAAAATCTTTCTGTTCTTTTTCAGTACTCGCAGAATGGCACGACAATCACACTGAAAGATGTTCGTTTTGAAACTACCGGTAGTTATACGTGTGTAGTCACTATGACAACACCCATTTACTCTGCGAGTTCGGATCCCGTACCGATAAAAGTTATATGTGAGTAAGGGTGGTTGCCTCATCAAATCAAAAATTAATTTTCTTTCGCTATTGAATTTTACGAATTTTTTTGAAATGTATTCTTAATGAACGTAATTGAGAGAAGCTGTGGATCACGGCGACAATGGCTGATACTTTTCGAAAATAGTCAACATAGATGTTTTCACGATAAATAATGTTGAAGCATACTTTTTATAGTTCCACAGAAAACCAAACCCAAAATTACATTTAAAAAGAACATGTACGTGGTCGGCGAGAGCTTGGAGGCAAATTGCACTTCCTCTGTTGCGCATCCAGTTCCTTACATAACGTGGTTTATAAACGGAAAAGAGGTAAAGAACATTCGCGATATATAAACACGTGAAATGTAAATAATTTTTATTTTATAAAAAAAAGAAACAACAGATTTTTCTATGAAGGTTTATTTGGTTCATTATTTTTATTCCACGATATTTATAAACTTGGAACAGACATTTTTATATGCGAATTCTTTCGCTTATACGCTCAAACATTGAAATTTAACAAATGTTCCATATTTTTTGTGCATATTTCATCAAAACTCTCTAGCGTGAACAAATATTTGTTTCCTTTTTTACCGCAACCTTGGCTCGATTTATTGAAATTTTCTGATCGCTGATTTTTGCAAGGTGGATATTTCTTTGGTGAATCACTTCCCGCATACGAAGCATGGAAACGATCTCTTCTCGGCCACCGCTCGACTGAAGGTGGAGGTTTCCGAGTTGCACGCCGGAGAGAACGGACATTTGGAAATCAGTTGTCGAGCCACGATACCTGATTTTCTCACGAATCACGAACAATTCGCCGATATCACGGAACACAGAGTGTCGGGTGAGTCTGTTTATTTATTATTTATAACTTCAATAATCTTATTATTTATGTAAGATAAATGTCGAGCTCGTTCGCGAACGAATTTTTCACGCGCGCGTGAAGATCGTATTCCGTAAAGTCAAATTTTCGATTAAAAAAAAAAAAGAACAGTGTTGTTTCCGAAAATAGAAGCGCACTTCTATGAACTTGTCTCTTTTAATTATATGTATTTATTTATTTATTTTTTTTTATCTCTCTTTGCACTTCACTTGTACCTGCCGAATGTGTGAACATCCTGATAATGTTCGGTGCATGTAACGTGTTTCAGTGGAAATTATACCAACGCGGGATGTGAAGTCTTCCGCGGCGATTCTCGCACGAGAAAAGCTAACGCTACTACCTACGATACTGTGCATACTGATCGCGATGCACGAGTTCATTCCTTAATAAAAGTCAATTGCTCTTAGGATATAATTCGGCTGTAACATACGTAATCGTAAGGATATTAAGGCGAACAAAAAAAAAACGATGAACATAAGATCGAACAATCACAATGTCTTCCTTCGATATATCGAAATACACGGGGGCAGCGGTTTTATTGGCTTTGCAGAAGTTTTTGTATAAAACTCATAGACGCGGCTTCTTCGTGCGCAAATATTTTCGATTATTGCTTAAATAAAATAATAATAAAACCAAAAAAAAAAAAAAAAACGAGCGTCGTCTGATCGTCACGAAACATATCAATTCTCTCACGAGAGGTAATGACCGAATATATAATATATTCGGCGGTGTGTGTATGTCGGAAACCTATATATGTCTTTCTTCCGTATATGTGCACGTATTTACTTGCAAAGAACATGTTGAAATGTTTATTTAAAAAAGTACGAAAAGACACGACAAAAAGAACAGAAAAAGAACAGAAAAAACGCAATACAAAACATATCTACATTGAAATCAATCTCACACACACATACACACAATGGTGTTAATCGTCGAAACAAAACGTATTAGTTAGTTAACATATCTTTTCGAAAAGAAGCGGAATATTATATTCCATATATTTGAAATATATATAGTGTGTTTATTGTTGAATGTATAAAGATGTGATATATACATATATATATATTAATGTTACCATATAATCTTGTCATCACGAGATATATAATTTATAAGTATATTTTATTGTGAGAAGCAATATAGTTTTCCGATATGCGTATTATAATATAACATTTCATCTAGTCTCGCCTCGCCGCTGGGGAAATACAATGTTTTTCAGGCTGGCGAATGTGTGTACACACATACACACACGCACAAGCACACACATACACACATATACGTTCCTCTGTTATCGCGCGCGCAGTTTTATAAAAAAATCCTGCAAAAAGAACCTAGCGAAACTTAATATCGGCACTCTCGAATTACTCGATTCCGTTTACTATAGATCTCGCGTTTTTCAACGGTAGTGCTTTCTATACCTACTTCCGCAATACGCACGTGTTTTGTTTTGGTTTTTTAATGATTTTTTTTTTACGCCCCGTTTTACGCGATGTTCGATAATATCGGTGAAATAATCTAAACTCTATTTCCGACAATAATTTAGAGAAGCGACAACTTTTCCCGAGTTTAAACTATGATAAGACGCACATATAGATAGACGCAGCAGACTCTTTTTAATATCGTTTCACCAATTAATTCACACACGCGGAGTCTTGTGTATTCCGTTGTTGGGAAACAACATATACAAAGAATTCGAAGCAAAAGAATAGCACGCAAAGTTCAAAACCGAGAGAGAGAATTCGAATAAAGGCTTTTCCACGACGAAAAGTCACGAGTCGTGAGAAAAACGTGTTCGTTCGCTCGAGCTATCTTTGCTTTCGATTTCTGTTGTATTTCAAACGGGAGAATATCAATGAAACGGGACGTACGTAATATAGTATTGTATTCCTCTTCTCAGTAGATGTATTTTTACTAAAGAGAGACAAGCTTGAAAAATAATGTCGCAGCGGCTGGGCACCTAGAGAGCTGCGAAAAAAAAAAACCTATAGAAGTAAGTCACACTCGAGACACTCGAATCAGAGTTTGTTCACAACGTGCATTGACACGTGTGTCAATTTGTTTTCATTGCTATTCATAAATCTGTGTGATAATTGAACGCGTTACAACATTGTTATTTATTTGTTTTCTTGCAACAATATACAAAATCTAATTTTACAATATAATTTGTAAATTATACGTAAATTGTATATAAATTTTATATAATATATACATAATTTATACGTAATTATATTTTAATTATATGTAACTTTAGTGGACATCAGCTGACACAAAAACTGGCAAATTGTCGAAACTCTGATGCGACTATCTGTAGAAGGTAGAAACGATTATGGCCATCGTGCTTATACGGCCATCCTTTTCAAGTTGTTGAAGTACTACTATTGGGGGGGCGCGTTACTCGTCGATACGACGTGTAGAAAAAGATTTAATGCGAACATCTCTTACATCACCAAAAAAACAAAACGGTTTATTAGAATTAACTGCGTGGGATTATCTATTTTTGTCTGTGTTTACAGCTCCTTTAAAAACACATCTCAATCCTTTCTCTCTCTCTCTCTAAATTTTTTTCTCATCAACTGTAGTGTTTAAGACTGGCTGTTTAAGCTTTGGTAATAAATTTAATTTTTGAAAAACACTTAAGTGAGAGAGGATTACACGTGATTAAACTTTATGCTAGAGTGAACGCATAAACGATGCTTTCCTACGCATGCTTTAGTACGCATCTCGTCACGACTGCGGAGGAGGGGAAATTAGAATGTAACAGAGCAAAAGATTGATAACTCCGGAATTATTCTTACAGATTCATGTAATCATAACAACGGAGAATTAGATATTTTCGTGATATTGACTACATACTTTCGGTTTAAAAAAAAAAAAAAAGCAAATAGTGAATTTTAAACGGAGATAATAAATCAATTGTCATAGTTGTTAAGGAAGAAGAAAGCTCTGTAGGGAACAAGATCGAGGCGCGCCGCGTGTAGTGCTTCATAGACTAACGAATACATTTGTATGATTAACGGATTTTTATGCGTATATTTCAGACTGCAAACTATATTTACTAAAAAAAAAATCTGAAGCGTATATCTTGATCCGATATATAAATGTGCAAGTGCTTTCGAACTTGCGCATGTACTACTTTTTAAGTTTTACTACATTTATACGACGTGTATAAGCCAAGCCATCAATCGTCTAAGCAAAGTTTTTGAGAGAAGAAGCTTAGTAACGATATTTTTTAATTCAGAAGTGCCTTTTCTATGTATTATCTGCGAATTCTAGAAAATATCTCTAAGCAGATCTCTCTTTCTCTCTCTCTCTCTCTCTCTCTCTCTCTCTGGTCTGCGAATTAAGCGTCAGTCTTCGCTTGATATAAGCAAAGCTACAATGTAGAAAATTGATCTAGACAAGAAATCGCCTTTTTACCGATATATATATATCTCTCTCTTATCCTTTTTTTATCTTCTAGTAAAGCTATTTTTTCGTTTCAACGTTCACTCTAGTGTGTCGGAAGCTCGAAATTTACTAGCGCGAATTTTACAGATTTGTTATTTCTAGCTGCACTTTCTCTTCATTGTAAAATTCATCATCATTTGAAACTCTTTCTCGTCCTTTCGTTTTACACATCTTTCCGCACATGGCTATATTAAGCTCAATGAGCTTCTACGTCTCTGATTTAAAAAAAAAAACAATATTCGTTTTATAGACTTGTTACATGTTCAGTGTATACTCATATTACACATTTAGATATTCATAAAGAATTTGTTATCTGTCTTCTTTTTCACCCGAAATATCTCACGCAGGACAGTTTTAGAAACAATGCGACAACTTAATAAATAGGTTTAATTTACACTTTTTATTACATTACATATAGAAATGTAAAACAAGTAGAAAAGTGCAGCTAGAGAACAGATAGAAGTAATTATTTAACAATCTCCATATATACATATATAATATATAAAAACAAAAGTCGACGGAGCGTAACACAGAAAATGGAGGATCTTGCTGAACGTTCGCTGCGGCTCGCGCGCGAGATACAATGCTCCTTGCGGTGATCATTGTTCTAATACCATGTGTCTGTCGGATCTTCCCAGTGAGCGGAAGTACCGGGGCAACGTCAAACGAGACCGGCGACAAAGGAGTCGCGGTGCGCATCGTCGGCGGCGAGATCACCAGCATCAAGAATTATCCGTTCATCGTACGCGTGCGACGCGCCTATCTCACACTCCCCTTAACCTTTGACTTTTAACGTGTGACATCAAGTATAATACCTCGCGGCCCACACCTAACGCGGATGTGTGTGGCATGACAACTTCGACGTCAAAAAGAACCGTAATCGGAAATCGCGTCGGGATTGTGTTTTAACGTATCAGTTGTTTTTAGTGTGGGATAAAACCGAGTTAAAACGGGATTCAGAACACGCTTACGTGTACGCGTGGAATGTGATTAAATAATCCATATTTCCGACAAAGATTTATCGAGATTGTTTTTTTTTTTTTTTTTTTTTTTTTTTTTTTTTTTTTTTTTTTTTTTTTAAATAAGTGAGATTGTCCGGTTATTCGGATCTCACCTCGTCGTGTAATATCGAGAAAAGAAAAACAATTTCCGAAGGAATCAAGAATCTTGACAAATGTGAGACATAAAATTGCTCGTTCGTGCGCGTGGGCGCGAAGGTTAAGGGGAAATCGACTTGGCTCAGACTCTTGGCCGAATCCGAATTTTTCAAAGTCAATTTCTCTTTTTAGGTCTCGATACAGCGTCGATACTCTAGCCATTCGTGCGGAGGCACTTATGTTGCGTCTAGATTTGTCCTGTCGGCCGCTCATTGCATGGTCAGGTGCGTGTGCTACAAAAAAAAAAAAAAAAAAAAAAACAATCTTCCTCTCTCTTGTTCTCTCTAACCCGAGGTGTTTTAGCACTCGTTTTTACCAATTCGTTCGTGCATTCTCCAGCGCAATTTCTTTTAACTTTAATTCTGAACCTTTGGGTCTTTTGTCCAGCACCTTCCGGGCAAACTCTATTGAAATTAGATCATGTAAATTGTTGCTTCGTTAAATAAACAAAAGAACATATTAGTAAATACTTGAAAGAAGATGTCTCAGTACTTCTGCCACATCTTTCAATATTTTAAAATCAAATAAAATACATCAGAAACCTACGGTTCACTTTTAAAATGCAAGAAACGGTTCGGGATTAGGATTAATTCTCTCTTTCACTTGGAGATGAAATAGATGTCTGCTTGAAGAAGCATGTTAAAGTTGTCATTTGGAGATATTTAGGAGAAAGAAGGAGTTCTGTGTATGAAAACATATCACTATCTATAAAAAAAAAAAATGCAGAAAAATATTCAACACGAAACACACTCTTTGAGTTTTACTCTTTGAGTTGTTTATACTGTTAATATCATCTGGGAATTTTCTTTTTTTGAATTGAAATGAAAAAAGGCTCTTTCTTTCTCAAGTGCGTGTTTCTCACAGTGAGTTCTTCCTTATTTGCTTGTAATTTGACATGTTTGCAAAGGCGTGCAGATTTTAAAAGCTTCTACACGTACATTAAAAGCTTACACACACGTTTATCAATTATTACACCAAAGGCTACCGTGGCCAATTAAAATTTAAGAAAACTGCCGTGTACAGCGAATTCGTCATCTTTTCGTATTTTTCTGTGATATAGTTTGTTATACAAAATTGAAGAAACGATATTCTTTTTGAACGTTTACTTCCAGATTTAAAATGAGTTTCACCGTGAAAGAAAACATATTTTCAAAATCTCTTTTTAGCCGGTTGAGAGACACATGTTATGTATCACTTAGATGTTCTCTCTCTCTCTTTGAAAAAAAAAATATGTATAATTAAATGTGTTTAAAACGAACATCCTGGTGAAAGACATTTGAAGATTACACCACACATGTGTAAGGCATTGGTAGCTGTGTTTAATCTCCTTGCTACTGTAAATGTGTGTACAATGTTTGTTCCCGAGAAAACGAGGCTTGCGTTTACGCGATGTACAATGACGCGTGTATCTTGTAAGATATAATTTGCCGCCATTTGTGGAAAATTAAACATACATACACACACACACAGCGTCGACAAATTTAAATTTCCATTAACCTACTTCGATGATGTGTTTTTCTTTTCCTAACACATACATATTCTATTGGACACCCATTAAAATACATATTAAAGGAACATATCTGTGCGAGTTACAGACAAGTACAATGTTCACAAATGGCGGCCGATTTATATCTCGTGTGTGGAATATTTACTTTTTTACTACACTACCTACTATATAAGTAAATCGCTTCTTTTGACTATATACATACATACATAGATATATATATACATATATATATATGTGTGTGTGGTCACAGCGGATGAATAAGATCGGCAGAAGAATGGACGTATTTCGCAGAGTGGGATTGAGATATAGGAATAACAACCTGTTGACAATCGGGGGATAATTACTGTCACCGGGATGAGTGTTGTTGATTTCACCCTTCTTCCTTCCCTCCCTTCCCCCTCTTTCCATCTTGTTCATCCGCCGTGATTACACCTATTATTTGTCTCCGACTGTGAGTAGTGTGTAACGTGCTGTTTTAGAAATTATATATGTTTCACGAGTAACGAGAGGGTTAGCGGCGCTAGATCCTATCTAAAGGCAATGATATTTGTCGCGGTATCTATTTGTGTATCGATTTAGCTGTGTAACTACTACTACTAGCGGCGATGTGTATACTAATCGCGCGTAGTTGTTTTACGCGCGCGAGTTCAAGCGGCTGCCCGTGATTGCATACATTGTAAAAGGAAACTGAGGCACAATCGTGATGTTTCGTTTATTAATAAGAGAGACAAGTTGATGTTTCGTTTATTAATAAGAGAGACTATCTAAATTGAAAAGATAGAAATAAAATTTTAAGTTAGACCAGCTTTTATTTTATATAAAACGATGTAAGAACATTTTTATAAAACATCATTTTTGTTTATATTATACTACAATGGATTTACGCACTTGTTAATCTTTTAAGTGAAATTTTATCACGTTCTTAAGTTCGCGTTGAAGTATCTTTTCGCAGTCACTAAGAAAAAAATCGATATTGCATATTATTCGTCGTTAAACTCTTCAACACGTTCAATTGCGTCTCGGTTTTCGTTGCCGCTCCGATGTTTAGGTGAAGAAAAAAAACAAAGTTACACATCATTAACTTATTGTTGTTCAAAGACCGTTGCTCGACGGCACGTGGATAGCGGAGAACCCAAGACAGTACTACGTGATCGCCGGCGCAACATACGTGTATTTACCGAGCTGGGGTTCCATGCAAATAGAATTGATAGACAAGACATTGCCGCACGCGGAGTTTCGATTCTCGGACATGCAAAACGATATTGGATTGTTCAGGGTGACTATTTATTGCCGTGTATATAATTCTGTGTCGATAATAATAAAAAAAAGAAAGAAAAAACAAAAGGAAAATCAACCTTGTACAACGAGGCCGTTTTATACACTTCCACTCCTCGCGTCCGCTCCCTTTGCAGCTGAAGAGGCCTCTTCCTAAAAGCGCGCACATCCAGTACGTCACGATTCCCTCGCAATATATTGCGAATCTGTTTGATGTGTACACGCGGGATTGTCACGCGGTAGGATGGGGTCGACACATACCTGGCTCGAACGTAAGTCTCTCTACCAGGTGATACAGGAGGATTATAATAAGAATATTACTAAAGTATATTACAGTAAGAAACATTTTACGGCTCTCATTATTATATTAGCAAGGAAGTGGTACATACTTGCGTCACGTTCGGATCCCATTGGTTCGTCCCGAAGACTGTCCTATGCCAAATGTGCACAGAAAAAAACAATTATGCGCAGGCGTTCCGGAAGGTGGTCGCGACGCTTGTCAGGTTTGAATCAAAAGTTCTCTGTAACTTTAAAGCTTTTCTCACAAAAGTTCCTCGAGTTTTAAAAGCTTTTCTCAATAGTTCGAGCCTTCGAGCTTTTAAAGCTTTTCTCAATATAGTTCGAGTTTTTCCGTTTATCTCTAAAAAATAAAGAAAAAATGCATCATACATAATGTATTGTCCTACTTATATACTTGTAAATACAGTTTCACACAACTGTATATAATCACGCTCTTATATATTTTATATAAATTTCTCTCATGTGTTTTTATATACCATTTTTTAGGGTGATAGCGGCGGACCATTGATGTGCAACGGAACGCAGGTCGCTATTGTTTCCTGGGGTATGGGATGTGCCGTTCCGAATTCTCCAGGTGTTTATTCGCGCGTGGATTTTTATCTGAAATGGATAAACGAGACCCTTGTTCGAAATGGAGCTTCAAAACATTCAGCGTTTCGGCACAGCGACGGTTGTTTCAACGCTGTATTGGCTGTACTTATCAGTGTAACGTATTATCTCTCACATTGCAAACATATAATCAGACAAAATAAAATATAATCAGATAAAGAAACTGTTATCACTATATTGTATACGTTTTATAGTTATTTAAAGAACAAATAATTACGTTCGCTACAGACTTTGTATCTTAATTAAGAAATATATTAGACTCTTCTAGTAATCAAGGATTTTCGCAATTTATTCTTGCTTTATTAATAGTTTATATAAATTATTTGTATAGTTTTATAAACTTTTACATCTATACAAAAGTATTTATGAAAATATTCCGATACACGCCTTTTTTCCCACGAAAAAGTTCACGAAAGAATTTACAGAACAAAGAAATATACCCGCGTCAATGTGTACGTGTGCGTATAACTGGTTCTAAATGCATCTTTCTCGCGGTCATTCGCTTCCTTGTTTCTCGCTCGAGAACGAAACAGTTACGGGTGAAAGTGATGGTCTGGGCTCTCCTCGACGTATACGCGTGTACATTCAACTCCCAACACAGTCCACAGCTCGCAGCCCGAACGAATCGATGTTTCTTCTGCGTTGGTATTTTACCTAAATGTCAGAAAATTATTCGAATTACTTAGAACGATTTTAACACACACCACACAAAGACTGTTTCAATATTAAATTAGTGCGGATTTTATCTAGAACGGAGTTAAATGGTATCGGTTTTGTTATCAGTGATACACAGTCTTGGAAATCTACTTATTTAGTTCACACGTTTTTAAATCACCGCATAAGTAACGCGAACGTTATTTATATTGCGTTATAAACCGAAGCTTTGCATTATTACTGATTTCCGACTTATATACATTATATATTTCCGCGGATTTTATCTAGAACGGAGTTGAATGGTATCAGTTTTGTTATCAGTGTGTATCACAATATTAAATTAGTGCGGATTTTATCTAGAACGGAGTTGAATGGTATCGGTTTTGTTATCAGTGATAACACTGATAACAAGTTGAATGATATCGGTTTTGTTATTAGTGATACACACTGATAACAAATAAGCCATTCAACTCCGTTCGTATAATTGTCTGCACCGGGGTTTAGCATTTATATATTCGATGCATAACATCATTGTATGTTAACGCTGCTATATAAGTACAAAATATAAAATACAAATTGTCAAATATAGATATAGCCGCACTGAGTAAGCATGATGATGTTCTTCGCCGACGTGGCATTTCTGCTTGCAATTTTAAGTTTTGGAACCTGCAATGTTCACGGTGAGTTCGCGTGTGTAAACACCTACATCTTCTATATTTGTAACTAATATATATACGTACATATTGTATATACACATACGTCTAATGGTGTGCAAATATCACGTATTGTTCATTGCGTCCGCCTGCGTTTAACACAAGCGAAAGTAAAAGCCGGCAGGTCGAAGACGTGACATTTTCACAAGGCATTCGCATTGAATTCTGAAATGTTTGGCGCACACACACACACACACGTGACCAAACATTTGATTAGCATTTAAAAGGACATTTGACTTTCGGAGTGATTTTTTCTTTGTTTGTTATAGCGCCATTCAAACCAAAACATAACAAAGTCGTTACTTGCTACGTCGCATCGTGGGCGGTCTACAGGCCGGATGATGGCGCGTTTACCTTGCAAAATCTACGCTCGGAATTCTGTACACACTTGATTTACGCTTTTGCCGGCTTGGACAGATCAAATTGGACGATCAAAAGCCTCGATCCCTGGAATGACATACAGAAAGATGGTAATTGAGAATTAAGTCTAGTTACAAGAGAGAATTCAATAAAATGTATAAATGTTCAAACGTATATATTTCCAATTTTTATTGCACGTCTTTTGTAAATTTGCCTGTCAATTTGATTGCCTCACGCTAGAGTTCAGATGTTTTTAATCAATCTAAATTCAAACATATTTTAATGACTGTAGGGATAGGTAACTACAAAAGGATGACAGCGCTCCGCAAAAAAGATCTCAAAGTATTGCTCGGTATCGGCGGTTGGAACGAAGGCAGCGGAAATTATTCAATAATGGCTTCGTCGCCGGATCGTAGGAAAACTTTCATCGATAGCGCCGTCAAGTTTCTCAAGTGCGTTCACCTCTCGTAATATCTTATTGTAACAATTATTGTTTTTTGAGAACTATATCATTCAGGAAGATTTTTACACGTTTGTAAAATGTTTCTCCAGCTGTTCATACTTATATTCTATATTTTGTTATATTCTAGTTGCTTTAGTAACTTTAATGATTTATAAAATTAATAATTAAATACTTTTAAAATTTTAAACAGCTTGTAATTTAAGTATTGAAGATACTTGGAAAATACATTTTATTTTTAAATTTATTTATTTTACTTAGAAATAATTAATACATTAATAATTTTACTGTTCCTTTTTTTGACGGAAAATCAACAGGACGTACGAATTCGACGGGTTGGATCTTGATTGGGAATTTCCCGGAAAACGCGGAGGTTCTCCCAATGACAAACAAAATTTCGTTAGTCTCGTCAAGGTACGTGTGTTTCTTCTGTGTGCACATATGTAGGAAAATTTTATCATACACGGGAGAGAATACAAAGCTATCTGTTATACAATTTAGGAGTTAAAAGATGCCTTTAAGAGTCATCTATTGCTAACGGCGGCTATAAGCGCGGTCAAGGACACTATTGACGTGGCCTACGATATTCCTGAAATTTCCAAATATCTTGATTACATACACGTGATGGCATACGACTACCACGGTTTGTGGAATGGAAAAGTTTTGCCAAATTCACCGTTGCGGAGCAAAGATGGATTAAGTGTGGTAAGAATTTAAGTACTCGTTTTGTTGATTAAATATATGATTATTCGTACAGTAATTTATACCTTAAACGTGTTTTTAGGAAGATACTGTTACATATCTGTTGCAACAAGGAGTTCCAACTAAGAAGCTGGTTTTAGGACTGGCAATGTATGGAAGAACGTTTGTTCTGACAAAGGTGCCAGAACCAAATGTAAATCCGATAGGTCTGGTCAGTTTGAAAACCGCATTCAAAGGACCTTATACGTCCGAGGAAGGATTCATGGGATTCAATGAGGTATAAACTTGTTAAACATTTCTTTACATCATCCTATTTGTAAACAGAAGTGACTTTCAAAAGTTTCACAACAGTAAGTCTCTCAACAAGTCACGGCTATTTTTCGCGTCAAATTTAATCTCTTGCGACTAATCATCTTGTACGCGCGTGTATCTCCGAAGTGTTAAATTCTGTGCAGATTTGCGAATCATTGTCGCGGTCGCAAAATTGGACGAATGGGTGGGACAACTACAGCAGTACAGCGTACGCGATTAAAACGGATCACGTTGTTGTTTACGACAACGTTGAATCAATTATAGCCAAGGTATTTTAGTTGTTTTTTTCTTTTTTGTTTCTTAACTTTTGAGATACAAACGTTACGTTTCGTATAAGGTGGAGTACGTGAAGAAGAAAGACCTGGCGGGTGTTATGATCTGGAGCATCGACATGGACGATTTCCTGGGCAATTGCAATTCGCTTCACAACGAAGACAATTATCCACTTATGAGAGTTATTAATGCAACTTTGCACAAGACCAACATGGGGAGCAATGCGGGAGATGAGCGTACGGGATCATCCAGTGGAACCACAAAGGTTGCCTCGAATGTAGCGCTCGTGTTATTGATCGCGAGACTTTTTTCTCTTAATTATTAAATAATCTACGAGAATTAAAATAACTCAGACGAGAAGTGTGGTTTTACAGATCTCTTTATAGATCGTTCCTTTTATCTATATTTAATAAGTTATAACGTAATCTTAAGTTACAATATTAATATTTACATTTATACCTCTAAACAGAATGTGTGCATATTCTCTACACCTATCTCCCGGCACTTAGTCTTCAAAAATTCATCTCTCGACTTACTTGCGTACGTAATATCCATTTGTTTTGGGCGCTCACGCGCTTTGAAGTCAGTCACTTTGTTATATATTTAAAGAGCAATAAAGACAGACGCTTAAAGATCGTTTTGTTCTACATTAGTCGCAAGACGCACACGCAAGTCGCAGAATTTGTCAATCACGTTGATCGATTGACCGATTTGACCAATGCGGTTAGTCAATTCCACGAGGTCTTGCGTTTTGCGCTTACGCGACTGATATAGAACGTCATTAAAGCGTGTACATAAGCATTCAAGGCGAGCTTACAAGTCACAACGCTTCAAAGCGTTTGTAGCGTGATTTGGACCGCGCGGTCATCTCAGCTGAAGCGCGTGGCGAATTTTCCTTTCAGCTAATGGCTTGACAAAGGTGAGTAAAAAGTCGTGATCTGCGATAGAAAAATAACTGAATAATAAATAAAATTCAATCTGATTTGTTTTCACAGGTCGTATTTTTGTATAAAGAAATAAAATATATTTTTTCAAGTGAGGATAAAAAGCCTTTGTATTTATTACTAACTTTTTTAATAACCGCACAACATGTCGGACGTGGAAAAGTAAGTTATTGAAGTTCTAGATACGTATAATTAGAAATATATCGTTAAAACATAATCTTAATTTAAGATCAACGTAAATATCACAATTACATATCAAACGTTTAATTTTATTGAGACAAGCGAATGAATAGAAGTTGGATTTCTAACTGCCTTAACTCCAAATTTTTGTTCTTGGTATAAGTATGTGTAATATGTACTTGGTATATATACTTGTACTATAGTTTTGTTCTCCTTGTTATATCTATTATGTTACATTAGGTGCTTTCTATTTATTGAAATTTGTTGATTTGAGTTAGCTAAGGTTAGTGATTTCATATGAAAAGCATTCATTTGTGCAAACTCATAGCAGGAGAAAGGTTTCTAACAACTTGAATCACTAAATAGAAAGCACTCAACATATCACGAAAATATGCCAGAGTAGGTAATTTTAGTTTTGATACAGTGATGATGTATCCTCTGTGGTGGCAGTTAGTGGTAATATGGATGTTAACACAGCATTGCAAGAAGTCCTAAAAAATGCTCTTATTCATGATGGTGTAGTACATGGTCTTCATGAAGCTGCTAAGGCACTAGACAAGTAAGATAAAGTATAAAAACACAAAAAGAAAGCATCTTTTCTACAAAATCAATATGATAATAAATGTCTTCTTCTGTTGTAGAAGACAAGCAATGCTTTGCATATTGGCAGAGAATTGCGATGAACCTATGTATAAAAAGTTGGTACAAGCATTATGCAATGAACATCAAATTCCTTTGATAAAAGTAGATAACAATAAAAAATTAGGTGAATGGGCAGGACTATGTAAAATTGATAGCGCAGGCAAAGCGCGTAAAGTAGTTGGTTCCTCCTGTGTTGTTATAAAGGTGAGCTATATAAAATATTAGTTTATTTGTTTTGTTGTCAACAATATCTAATATTTAAAATATATGATGATATATTTGGGCTCCCTCTACTGAGAGAACCCATAAACAAACCATGCTGTCAACACGCCCATCTGAACGTTAGAAACTTCATCACATTTACTCTATTTTTATTATTTAAATATTTGTGAGATACATTTTATTACTTGTAGGATTTCGGAGAGGATACACCAGCGAAGGATGTTCTTTTAGAATATTTGAAACAAAGTGCTGTACATTAAGTAACTTTTAATAAAACACTTTACACAAATATTTGTTTTTGGAATTTTTAATAATTTTATCAGTTTCTTTCCGAGGTACGTATATAACAGTTAGTTTACACTGTTATTCAAAAAAGAAACATTGAGTAAATGTATATTGTGTCTATAATTATTAATTACATTATGTCTGTTATTTAGTTTTTGTAATCATGTTGCAAATGTCCTTGTGTTTCTCCCAGTCTTTAACTTGACATTGTCTACGAAGAAATTTTATATTACTCTTGCATGTAAGCTGACATGTTATGCATGTCTGAACGTTATTATCAACGTACTTACCTACTACAATACCAAGTTTCCTTACACTTGGAACATCGATTCTTAGACACTTTTTGGCATAAAGAACATTTTTTCGTTTCTAAACGATCTAACTTCTCCAAATCGTAAATATCGCTTAAAATCTGCGCGGCGTCTTTAATGTAATTTTTATCTACCGTGAGTAGATACTTGGACTGATGTCTAGCGAGTTTTTTCCATTTTTTGTGAAATTTTTCTAAAATAGATGACTTTATCTGAAATTTACACACACACACATATTTAGTGTTTGCTTTTTATATGTAAGATGTAGCGTTGCATTAAAAAATAACCATTTTAAGATAACAAAAAGTAATTTAAGAAATAATAATGATCGTACTTGTGGTATAATTTCTACTTGAATCTTGCAGGTTGTATTCGAAAATGGCCGTGCGGATGACATAGTAACATAAGATAACCATCTCTTAAGATCTATCAGAGGACAGATTTGATCTAACACGTCTTCGTGTAAATGTCTCTGTAACTAAGTATAAAAATTTATTTTTTTAAATCAAGTATTAATCGGCATCAGTAATAATACAATACACCTTTGACAACTCAGTCAATCTGTGCTGTGTGATCTCATAATGTGAAGAATACTTGGGATTGAGGAGCACTTCTCTCAGAGCAAACCATATCTGTCCTTCTCTCTTATTAATTTTTCCAATCTCATTTGCGTCAATTGTCTGCCACTTAGCGTCGTACGTTAACATTTCACCTGTGCAAAAAATTAAGGAAACTTTATTTAATGCGTCTCTCATCAATCGGAACGCAACTCGAATGGGAATCAGAGACGGAGATAATTACCGTTCTCGTTCTCCTTTTTCCACGGTTGTTTTTCTATCAACTGCACAAATAGATAAGGAACATCGTGTGTGGTCAGAATGCGCGAAACGACATAAAGAGGCAAGCTGTCCAAAAATTCTATTATATAGTAAAGAATTGAGATGCATCTCATCCCGATGTCGAATTCAAGTATTTTATGTTTCCTCAGTATTTCTTCCAGGCTCGAATTACTAAAAAACATATTCGACACTAGTTGATAAATTTAACATTAGTTTACATATTTTATTTTTCATTTGCTTGATGTACTTTATCCTACTTGAAATCTTTCATGTCGAATCCTTCGTAAATCTCCGTGGTTTTCTCGTCTAAGAGCACGGTCATATATTGAACGGCATAATCAATGAGATCGATTATCGTGTCGTCCATTGTGTCCGAGCTCTTGCAGTGAAACAATATATTTTCCAACAGCGAAACGGCAATGACTTCGTGATAAAAAACGCTAAACAGCATGAACGTGTTGGACGGCTCGTCGTTGAGGTCAATTAACAGCGGGAACACCTTGTGCTTCCATATATCAATTTGTATAGCTTCGTATATGAGAACAGGAACCTGAATGTAAAATTTGTTAACGTTGAAAATATATTGCGTACGTTGCTGGTAACGCGCAGAAGAGAATTCAAAAAGAATTTAATTCATCAAAAAATTAGCTCGTACTTTTTTTAACGAGATAAAAAATTCCGCGACGCTCTCCTCGCGCAATTCCGTCACCTCAAGTACACTTTGTTGATTTAACAATGTTAATCTCTTGTGAAAATCCAGCCAGCTGGAACACATTGAGTTTAGCGCGAGCTGTACGTATAAAAACTAAAAAAAAAAAAAATGTGCCGATATTCTGCAGAGTCGAGACGTTTAAACTTTGTATGTAGGTTTCGATTTCCCACGGCGGTACTATGTACTCCATTTTGGTAACTTAAACTTCTCGCAAATCACAAGTGTAATATTTATATCGTCGCGGGATTTTATCTTCAAAAAGAGACTAAAATATAGACTAATATCTCAAGTGATATTGTTATTTACCAACGAGAATCTTTTCTACGTCTCTGTATCCCTGACGACGAACACGTGAGAGAGTTTGCTCAATAGAACGCTACTCATATATACAGTGACTTTCATAGCACATTACGCTGCATCAAGATCATAACGCGAATGTCATAAAAAAAAAAAAAAGGTAGAGATTGTTCAAACACGCGTACACTGTGTAACAATATAGAAAAATGTATTTGACCTAATTTCTTATATACATTACAATGAGATACAGGAGGAAATTAACGATGTACGTATAATTGTACTTAAGACGCACGTATCTATGTAAAAAAAAAATTAATATTATAAATTTGTTAATATACGAACTTAATTTTTAAATATATCTTTTTATTTTAGTCAAGCAAGGTGATGAAAGCGATAAACTACATCCCAATTCAATGATGAACGTACATGTAATAGTCACAAGGGCAATTATTGTTAGATTACTAGATTAAAAAGAAAAAAAAAGAATACGTCCAAGTAGTCTTTTGCGTAAATCTTCGGAACGGATTTTCCGATCGCAGTGAGTTTCGCTTTTCGATTGTCGTTTCATCGTGGCAACAAAGACGAAAACATCTCGACTGGAAAAATCATTATTTCCATTTCGAAAAATTACGTAACAGCTACATTCCGTACTTCTTATAAATTATATGTGAAAACCGAAATGTAACATATAATAACATATATATATATATATATATATATATAAAAATAGAGAGTGAGAGAGAAACTATAATATTATAAAATTATAAACGTGTTTAAATTGCAGAGAGTATTCGTAAAATCAATTGAGCCTACCACAAAAGCAAAAGTCGTATACGTATGTAGAATACTTGTACTTGACCCAATTAGGTATAAAATTTTAGGCACAAGAAATTAGTCTGTATGCATCTTTTTAGATCCTTTCTTATATGAAAATCTTTCAACAAGATGTGTTAATAATTTGTGCATTATAAGACGCATTTTTTCTCAAGTTACGTCAATGTTGTTTCTTAACTAAGTTTAATTCAAAGTCGAGGAAAAAAATCTTCCTATGTTGCAAACCTTTGCGGACGGATAACATCCACAATGTTGGCAATCAAAACCAATAACTAACTAGAAATAGTACGCTAACACGTACTGAATTATTTGACACTTTGTCAAATAATTTTCTTTGTCAATTAGTATGTGCTATTAAAAAAAATCCATTCTATGTTATTTACACATTATTGTCGCGACGCTGTCATAATCAATCTATAATAGAACGTGTACTTTCACAGTCTATCTATATCGAGTTATTTATCATCTCGTTGTCATGGCACAGATCCTGAAATTCGCCTGAACTCAACCTGTCTTCTTCATTGAATATCGATCCGTCGTCGGACAAATCGTGTTCCTCGCTCATAAATATGTACTTAGCTTGAGCGTTATTGTCGCGTTCCTTTTTGTGAGATTTCTTTATGGAAGTTGTGTGCGACAGTCTGATTAACTTTTCAATGTTCGAATCGTTCGGAGGCGTTGCAACGACGGAGGACTTCAATTCCTTCGCAGGTATTGGATTTTTACTGATGTTTTCCGCTCGACTCGCGAATATTTCGCGACTAATTCCCTCGCGGTTTTTGTCTACATTATCTCCACATGTGTTACTGCACGTTCCCGTCTCGGCGTAGCTGATATCATTTTCCAACGGATGATCTTCACCCGACGTATCTGCCATATCTGCAAAACTGATGTTCTTGATGGTGTAGCGCTGTTTCTTTTCTAAAATCTGCTTCCGGCAAACGCCGCTGCGGTCGAGCTTCTCTTTCTTGTGTGACGCTTTGATAGAGTCGATATTGTGACGTAGCTCTGTCGTCGAAGATATATTCGTCGGAGTCGACGCGCCATTGCCGTGCGTTTGATTTCCGATATCCGCGAGTTCGTCGTTCGAACGACTATGCGTCTCCGATTCTCTACTTTTCTCAGACGTCGTGCTCTCGCAATGACGCGCAACCGGTGTTGTGCATCTGAAGCAGTCGATTTCTCCTGGCGTCGCTTCCGCAAGCTTGTTCTTCTCCTGGCACGGTTTGTTCGCGCTATTAGCGAGCGGAATCAACGGTCTTCTCTTGATAGGAGTGTAGATCTTAAATTCGTCATCCGCGTCTGTGCTCTTCCTGTTGTCATATAAGGACATTCTCAATGATCTCTTTCCCTTCTTGAACAACACGCCAAGAGAATCCGCTAACTGGAGCGACTCGTTGCTCCGCGAAGTCGCATCAGTGCTTGTTTCCCCGTCACCTTTCGAATTGCTATTTATTTTCGAATACTTGTGACGTTCGATCGCACTGGACTGGACCTTTTCTTTTTTTTCCTTGTCTTTTTTATGTGACTTTTTGATCGAATAAAATTGAGACAGTAAGAGTCTGCTTGAATTGAAGACCTCAGGTGTGACTGGACGACCGGAATTCTGACGAGTCGAAGTGGGAGTTGTGGTCGCATTGTTGTCGTTCGCTTCATCTTTGTGCCGATCGATATCTTCAGCCGATGTTTTATCTATTTCCATTGTCTGATGAAAAATCTGTCTCTGGGATAATGCTTTTCTTTTTTCATATTTTACTTTCTTATGCGACTTTTTAATCGATTCCGTGCATATCTGCTTCACAAGATTTATATGATTGTCGGGTGTAGTTGCTGCGTTATTGTCATTTTGAAAACTAGTTGATTCGCGCTCCGGAGATGCTGTTTTCCTTTCACTCGTTGCATCGACCTCACGTGACGCTTTTTCTTGCGGAGATAACTGAGATTCTTTTTTCTCGGAATTGGTCTTCTCGGACCAGTCGCTTTCTCCTTTCTCATCGTCGCAGTTTGTAAGATCTACATCGCTATCTAGCGCAGTTTTTTCACATTCAACAACATCGCGAACATTCAAGTCAATATTCTGTATTTCGTCATCTCGCGACTTATCCGATCTGTTTTCCAAATAATCTTTATTTAGTGTGGTATTCTCTGCATCGTGATCCATCAAAAGCGATCTGGTATCATTGAGCCCACTGTCCTTGTAAGTGAGCATCTTCTTAACGTCTTTTTTCTTCTTCTGAGATTCCTTTATGGGAGTCATATTGTAAAAACTATCGCTCGCATCGTGCGATTCCAACGATTTTGTTGTCGTGTTTATATGCAGATTTGTATTTGCTATCGAAACCTCCATCTGCTGTGTGGATAATAGATCTTCGAAATAATTTAACTTTTCCTGTTACAATCAAAAATTTAGTATATTAAATTAAAAACATACACAGTAAGAATTTGAAAGTTAAAGCTTCTTTGTTTCTTTATTGCAGCCATATATATGACTATTAAGTATCTCACAATATGGCTATTAAGTATATCAATTTATAATTGAAAATGAAAGAGAAAAAAATACGAGAAAAAACATTAGCTGGAAAATGTTGAATAAAGTGTACATTACCTTTTTATGGCTCTTTTTGATGGCGCTCATAGTCTGTGGAATTAACATTATGTTTTCCGGTGTTTGGGACCTATTGTTCTCATCCTGATTGATGTCATGAGACAATTCCCTGGGTGTACTAGCAAGTATCACACAGCCATCTATATTTGACCTACTGAAGGAATTTCTAGGCGTTTCTACTGTATTTACAAGACTGTCAATCCTTTCCTTGAGTTTACTTCGAAGTTTCAATTTAGATGTTGCTGTATCAGCAGTTTTTGCTATCTTGGGAGTTGTGTCGGTCAGTGTATTTGTTATTTTTCGACTGTGCTGAGGCGTCTGATTCTGATTTTCATCAATCGATTCTATAGATGCGATCAGCATGCTGGCAGAAGAATCAGTTGAGGTCGAATCAAGCCTCACTTTCTCAGGAACCATGGGTGACAATGAGTCACTGCCAATAGAACTACTGTTGTTTCTCCTTCGTGGACTTGAATTCGGACTAAAATTCAGAGATTTTCTTATACTTCTGTGTCTGTGGCTGAGCGAGCTAGAGCTTGAAGTAAGCGCTTTCATTATCTTAGCGGATCTGGATAATTCTCTCGATAATTTATTCGAATCGATCTGAAAACTGTTTCCCAAACTTGACTTTGGTGATACAAAGACTGATGCATCTCCTTTCACATTAACAACATCAAAAGTTGAGAAGTTCCTTGTCTTATAATAAGATAAGCTTCTCTTCCTTTGAGGGAATGATCTTATCATTCTGGGCGATCCAAATCGTTGTCTGAAATATAAATGTTTTTCTCTCGGCGGAGTCCACTTCACGAACAGCTTGCACTTCGAGTCCTTGGAAACATTATTGTCTCTGTCCTTCTCTTTTGAATCCGACATCTGTTTTCCCAACATGACTGTATTTTTTGTTCTGTTTATTATACTATGCGTGTCCTCAATATATATATACGTATATATAAAAAAATATATATACACAAATTTCTCACTGAAGAACGCTGCGGATTCTTCTATGAAAATTACACATCCACCACATGCACACGTGCCTCTCGCAGGTTTCTGTAAACACAAAAAGGACCTTTGTTACAGGTGGCATCTTTGTGAAAACTGAAGCATTATTTATATTTTCGCCAAGTTTGCTTCTCACACAATATTCGCACACATCACTCACCACGAAGTTTGACGGAAACGCGCTCAATGCGAGGTGTAAAACACAGGATTCAGAAAACGAACATCTCGTCTCTCCGCGAATATTTGTCGAAGAAAACGTCTCTCTATAGCTACGAACGCCGACGGTCTTTGTGGTTATAAAATCTGTCGGGACATTACGACTAGTATTCATATAATCTGATCTTAAAGCTCATCTTCAAATGCTCCGTGTGACCAATAGAAAGAGGAAAGATAAACGGAGCAAGAAATCCAATTAAAAAAGAACAGGCCTCTTTAGATCCCATTGTGAATATCGGCCTTAAAAACGAAGTGAGATACAGGCTTAATGACTCCTGCGCACAGGACACAAGATGGCGACGCTCGTCGCTCGCGCGGCGGAAATTCGCGGGTGACCGGTCTCGCTGTTTTCCGGAAATAGATACTTCAAAAACCAAAGTGTACAGGAGTCGTTTTACCCACGAATCGCATCGAAGATACGATGGTTTATAAATAAACAATATTTGCGGATCGAATTGTATGACACAGGACAATGCCTTGAAAGTTTGTATTATTCAGAGATACATCAGTTGACTCCATAAATTCCGATTATAATCTTAAGGAGCGTGTATGACGCGTTGAAAACATTTCTCTCAAAACGTTTTTACTTTCTTTGGATGTTCGTTGTAATAATTTATTTATATATCGTAGAGTAAATCTTCTATCAGCTTATAACATGTATGTATTTGCTACATAGAAAGTCGTGTTTACAAAATATACAATATTGCATCAAGTACGCGCTTTTTATCCGAGTGATTATTATTAGTACAGAGATAATTTTTTCTATCAGAAATAGCAATAGGTAATATTACACTAGCGATAACGTGTATTAACATGTTAAATATATATTGCTTTTCAGTAAACTAATGTGTTTGAGTAGCGGTGTATCGACAGATTTGATAATAAAATATTGTCAGAGATGTGTCTGGGATTGTTGATCCGCGCACAAAATAAGTCTTTTCGCGGGCGATCCTCGACGAGATTGAAGAGAGGAGTGAAAGAGGAGGACTGATAAAGGAGGTGGAACAATTGGAACAAGAATGTGACGTGCACAGTCGAGTACAGCGATACGTTATGCCGATGACGAGTATCGGTGATACGGCCAACAATAGTGCGGCGGTGGTGATTGTGGCGGCGGCGGCGGTGGCGGCGGTTGCAACTGTTGCAACGGTGATGCCGCTGCTCCTGCTGGCGACGATTGCTGAGTAGACAGGGATGGTCCCGATTGCAATGAGGATGGTAGGGAGTGTTGAGCAAACGACGGCCCGACCGGATACAAACGGTGAGCAGCGCGATGTGGCTGATGACGGGCTGGATGACAGTTCGCTCCTGTTACCCGCGTCGACGTTGACGCTTCCAGCATTACACCGGCTTGCGACTGACAAGCCATCATCAGACCGTGAAAATCGAACTTGTAAGCGTAACGTTTACCGTGTACTTTCGTCATTATGTTCTTGTCGTAGTAATATCTGCGCATAAGATAACGTTATCTGTTTGTAAATGTGCTAGAGTGTGTTCCAAAGCTGTTCGAATTTAATTAATTCGCATCAGTGATCGGAATAATCTTTTGATTAAAATTTCTCTTTTGAAAGAAAGAGCACTCTAACTCGAAGATCAAATGTTGCGGATTTTTTCAGATAGATTTGATTTGCGTGAGAAAAAACTCAACATGTTTCTCTAACGGAATCCAATAGAATTATTAAGCAATAACCAAAGTTATTTTCGTATGTGTAAATGTATAAAAAAGAATCTAAATATTTAATAAGGCTTTTAATCTTTAGAGAACCGGTCTGGCTACTATAGCTCTGAATCTACACGATAACTTTATGTAAGATGTACGTTATACAAGTATGAGTCTTAAATGTATAAGATTTTAAGGAAAAAATGTCGGTCCTCTGAAGGTTAACAGATAAATTGCGTAGCAGTCGAAGCCTCGATATGTAGACACGGGTATAGAGAAATTCGTCGTCGAAATTACCTTAATGCGCGCGATAGCTTATCATAATTCATGTTGGGCTTGCTCTTGCGCTCGCCCCATCGACGCGCAACTTCATCCGGATCGGTGAGCTTGAATTCGCCGTTCGATCCCTCCCACGCGATACAAGACGAGTTGGACGAATCCGAGAGTAGTTCCAGCAAGAATTGCCAGAGCTGAACCTGACCGCCTCCGACCGCCCCTGAGCTGCCGGCACCAGCCGTCGATCCAATCAGCGAGCAAGTCTGTTGTAGGAGGCTGAACCTCTCTGCGAGCAGAAAACGAAACACGCATGCACCACAGCCACCGTGAATCGCGAGTTATTGCGAGGTCAAGTTGTTGCACAGCATAAGAGAAAAACGTTCATCTCTCTCTTGCTCTTTCTCTCTTTCCTTCTCTTTCTCTCTCTCTTATCTAATTAATTAATTTCTTTTCTTTTTTCCTAACTTAACTTTTTCCAAATTAACATTCGTATAAATATTTTATTATGTTCCCGAGAAACTCTTTTTATTTCTTTTTTTATATTTGACTTGAACGCGAAAATGAGTCAAATAATTAGAATCAGTTTTATATTATCTCTGATTAAGACTCAGTCAACCGATTGTTGTAGTCAAAATTGATCAATCGCACGTTTAACAGAATTGGCCAGTCACTCAATCAACTCATTAACTTGATCAGGAATGATGATCCGGCTTTTATTCTCTAACATATTTTTTATTTCTCATTTCTAAAATAAGTAATTCATGTTTCCCATTGACGCAAATTATTTTCTTTCGATAGGATCTCTCGCGAGAGAGTATAAATAAATGTAACAAAAAGATATGTTTAAAAGATTTTCAAACGTTTCAGTCTTGCTGCGTCGCCTGACTTCCCGCGTTTATTACCGTTATAAAAAATCGCGGCGGCCGACGGGTGTAATCTGCTATCTTGCTGAAGATGTAGAGGATGCGTCTGAATTCTCCACATTACCGCGCCGACTGTGATATTTTAGCCCGTGCCATATGAACGGCGATCTCGGAAATCAGTGTACGATAGGCCTGTCATTTTCGAAATTACACGTGACAAGTGTGTGTAAACGTTTCGTTTGACGGATGTGACGATTGTTCAGCGCGAGGATTTCACAGTCTATCTAAGTAAGTAAATAATCTTACAGTTTATCGTTTACGTTTTTTAATCGCATTCGGAAATATCACTGCAATCTCCTGCGGTTGACACGCAGTAACACAGAAATATTAATTTTACAGAGACCGTCTCCAATGATTACACGCGGTTCCATCGAGATCGACGATGTTCGCGAAACCGCGGGTCGATGAATATTGATTGAAATCTACGTTTCACCAGTTACACAAGTTCGTGCACGCGCGCAAGTAAACGATTGCAGGATGCAACCAAGGTTGACGAAAGGTAAGAAGACATTTGGAATAAAACTCGGCACAGTCAGTGAACAGAGAGTAACTGAGCGATCTTTGCCCCTGGATATTTCAGCCCTTCGCATCCCCCACTCTTGGTCTTGGCAAGAATGGAATACCTTTACACACCCCCTCTGACGTGTAGCGCACTTAGAGCACCTATATCTGTCTTTATATCGTCTCTCTCTCGCTCTTTTTCGGAATTCGCGCGAACTGTTTTATTCGACACCTCGGACATGCCGGCCGAAAATGATTTAAAATTGTACAATTCCATAAATTTCTTCTCTAAATTTTTTTCCCGTTGTCGAATAGGGATGGCATGTAAGAGAAAATTTGTGTCTGTTTTCAATTGTATATTTCACACGCCAGAAGTTTGATTTCTTGTTTCTGATATCACAATTTAATGCGGTTGGAACAAATGTGTTCAGGAGCATTAAAAGAAACATTTCAAAAAAAAAAAAGCGTATGTTCTTACCGTAAAAAATTTTACCTTCTATTAATAACAAAAAACTTTTTTACAGTGTATGAACTATCGGACGTGAAAGTGATAATTGAAGATGTGCGCGTATTAAATGATCTCAAATCTCGCGAATGTCGACACGAACTGACTGTGAATGCGGGGACGAAGAAGTTCGGCGATGGGGGATGACGTGCGTGACAGAGACACATGCGACGCGTAAAATTATACCTCCGTATACATTGAAAATCCAACGCCAATATATACATTTCCCGCTCATCATGAAAACAATATAGTCGCGCCCCACGGCGAGCTTTACTACCCTCAAGCCCGTTGAACCTTGCCCCTAGGAGAAGAGAGCTCGAAAGAGAGGGATGGAAGCGGTCACGGTAAGCTCGTAACCCCTCGGTGGCACCACCTTTCCGCCTTTCCGCCCTAAACAGTCGATGGTTTATTCATGAGGGCTCTCACCGCGATAACACTGATTCGTTTAATAAACGGGTGCCGAGAGAGGCGAGATGGGCCGACGCACACACCGAGAAGAGCAAAAGGAGAGGAGGGCGGGGGTGGGAGAAAGAAAGAAAGAGAGAGAGAGAGAAAGAGAGAGAAAGGACCGTGCAACGTTATTCAAACGGACGATATATCTCCGAGGCTTACGTTGCCACGACTCTCGCGGGTGCCTCTCACTTTTCGCTTTTCTTCCTTCGCATCCGAGGAGATGGTTGCTGGAAAGTCCGCCCGTGTATATACAAAAAAAAAGAGAGCTCCGCGCGTGCGGAAAAGAGAGAACACAAAAGAAAATTATTTTATCTCATTTTTTTTGCCATCTCTCCTCGATCATGATTCTATACAGTGTTTTCTTTCTCCCTCGGTTTCTAATTACTTGGTTACGTTTCTTGTTTTTTATTTGAACATCTTTTAATTTCGTATCGCGCAGATCTGCGACCGTTCACAAAACGCTCCGATTTCACAGTTGCGTTTTTCTTTTCTTCCAGATCACAGAGACACGGAAAAAGTTTCTTGGGGACGAAACTGTCCTCGGCGAGATATCGATATTTACTTTTCCGCCGGACCGCATTTATCTGTAATAGATCGCGGCCATATCGTTAAAGCTTTAGATAAGGTCTCGACTCGGATCGGTCTTCGGGGAACGGTTAGCCACTCTCACGATCACTCTACGTCCACCCTCAGGTCCGAAATCGGACCGCTATTAACGTCTTTTTTTTCTAAGCTTTTCACGTTCGTTTTCCCTCCCCCAATCATCGATCACATTTAGAGTACAGCGGCACGTTGCAATTAACATAGCCGTTAGCAGTGAAAAAGTCTGATTTTCTAATTCTATAAACACATTATTTGTATTTTACATGAATATTATTGACCCGATAATCAGTGAAAAGTCTAGGAGAAATGTTTAGCGTGCGTTCAGCAAAATCGCTCGAGTTATTGGAAACTAACTCACACTTCGACTCGATGACTCACCGATACCGGTCTCCTGCAATAGACTCGGCGTGTGCATGCCGGTTGCCTGCAGATGAAGATATCCCAAGTGTCGCGCCAGAATAGGACCGCCCGTTTCGCCGGCGATATCCTGCCAATCTTGCGGGGACAATTTCAGCAATTCCCTCCCGGTGGACGGAAGTGTCGCGGCGACCGCTCCCGGTTTTATGGAGAACGTCCGGTTGCACCACGAGATCCACGAGGCTATGTGACCCGAGTTCCACTTGGACGGATCTGAAAGATGAATCCGAGAGATCGTCGAGACAGACGCCGCATCAAGGCACGCATAAGTATCTTATCGTTTAGAGAATTTTACCGGACGGCACCATAATTTGCTCAGATTCCTCCGAGTGGTCGTCGAAACTTTCGGAAATCTCTTCCGATGCGATTTCACGTCCACCATTCTCGTCGACTCCATCGTTCGTTACTTGCATCAGGTAGTTTCGAGTCTGCTTGAAAACACTCGCGTTTCTCTTTACCATTTCGCTTCGAAAGTTTTGATCCTCAAGAGCTTGTTCTTCGACGTTAAATAGATACGAGGCAATTTGTAAATGTATGGCATTTTTAATTTAGCAAACATGTGAGAGTAGGAACTCGAGTTACAATATTTCCGTACGTTATATATAGACATATCACGTAAATATGATTCGGTCACTTGTCATCTCTTTTCGCATTCGGATTTTTTCGTTCTTCACTCGGATTTTTTCGTTCTTTACTCGGATGTTTTCATTTACGCACGTACACACATTTTTGCGCATTTTTACTCTCGAGTCTGATAAAATTATTGTCACAATATCACATCATGTAATATTGCGAAGCAATATGTGTTCGATTTGATAGTTTGTTAACGTGAATGAAACGGGCGAGACAAAACCGAGCCCAGGCAAGGCGGAGAGAATGTGAAGCCACCGAAGACTCGATTGACGAAATATGAATTCCTGGAACTGGACCGTACATCCAGCCCCTCTCGGCGAAGTTGCTTGCATCGTCGACCGCTGAATCACGCCTGATTGCTCATCTTTACACATGTTCTTTTTTTTTTATGGATTTGTTAATTCTCGATATGTACATTGAGAAACTCGACATTCCGCATTTAAATCCGTAACGTATTAACATGTTTTTCTCTACACTTGTTTTTTAGTTGCGACTAGCGGAGTACGTGACAAAAAAAAAGAACAAATTTTATTTTGCGCGACGTGAGAAAAAAATTTACATGATGCGACCTCGATATTTTAAAAGAGAATGTCGCGAATATAGAAATCGTACTTTTCTATTATGTGCAAATGTTGCACATCTTACTTGAATAAGTAAGTTTACTACAAACTTACAAAGAAAAAATATTTATAAAATTTAAGAAATACATGTTTTCGCGGTAGTTTTTATCTTTGTAAAGAAGAAACTTTTTTTTTTTACAAGATAAAATGTGAAAGTCAATTTTTATTTAACTTTTACATATTGCGAATACATACACACAACTTAGGAATGTTTCTACTAGTTTTGCACGACAATATTTTATGTCGCTTTGTGTGAATACATATTGTAACTTACAAGTGTTGATATAATTATTTAAAAAATTTAATCTGCAATTGCACATATACAATGTTTTAGAAAAGAAGTCAGAGATTATTGTATAATTGATACAAGAAGATATAATAGAACTATAAAGTACTATATATCTGTAAGTAGTAATTACTAGAATTTATACACAATCAGTTTTCACAGGATACCTGTGCAGCAAATGTGCACAGAATAAATAAATTATATATATGTATACATGTGTGTGTGTGTGTGTGAGAGAGAGAGAGAGAGAGAGAGACACAACCTGCAATACAAGTTAAAAACTTGCTAGTTCTTACCCGTTTCTTACATTTACACGAGTTAGCAGTCATGTAACTTTCTTCTTAGAAAAATGTAAACAGGTGTGTTGCAAAAAAGTTACACAGCCAACTATCTCAGTGTAGAAAAGAAATTCCAACATCATTTTTATAAAATTTTCAAACAGCTTAAGATCAGCAATATATATCACGCATTCACAGTGTATAGTTTAAGAGATTGACGTATCAGTCAATTGAACATGGCATTTAATGCTCTTAAACTTTCTCTTTTATCTACACAATTCATATATTTTAAAGAACAAACATATACAACCGTATAAATATTTAACTATCTACAAATGAAATCAACAAGTTCTACTGCCGTTTTTTCGCAGCTTTTATAGCTTTTGATTTTTGTTTCTCTCCTCCCGATAAGAATGATGTTATCACCTCTGACATCTCTGGCATATTGTAACTAGTAAGATTATTGAACTGTTCCATTTCCTGTAAAATACGTAGTGATTCAGTCAAGGGATATATAAATTAAAATACATAATAAACCACAAAGAGTTATAAAATATTTAGTGATAGAAATCAACACACACACATACCTTTCTGGTTTCAGGATCATTCATGACTTTTGGCAGAATCATAATCAATACAACTGGCAAAACCATCATCAGAATCTGAAACAGAAAATTAGTTTGTAATTTTCGGATGTAAAACATTCAAAGTTACAAATGTTTTTCTTACATAAATGCCAAAACTTTTCTTACCATGGGATTGAACAAGAAATCTGTTATCCGCCACTGCTCCCTAACTTGAAAATATCGAAACGGTGCTACAGGCCTCATTTTCAACGGGTAAGGTACTTGAATCACTTGTGATGTTTGTATGAAATTTACTTTGCGAGCTCGGAATTTTCCCTTTGAATTGATTTCCACTCTCACTGGTTCGTAGACGTAATTCGGATTCACCACCTCAACCATGTAAGATCCGGAAGGGACGTTTGTGATAATGAATGTGCCATCTTCCCTGAAAGAACCAAATGTGCTCGGTTAGCAAACAATTAACAAGCAGAAAAATAACTTGCTGTGACGTATGTGCAGCTGAAATCTACCTCAAAAATCCATAATGTTCTCCACCGTTGACCATTACGTGAGTCATGAGTTGCCATCCGGTAGAAGCTACATTATCCCAGGGAAATACCTTTCCCTCGATCATGTATAGATCCGTAGACGTATCCTCTTCGTGTTCCGCTATTGCATATCGCTCATACGAGACAGCGAGAACAAATAGTGACAAAAATATTGCCTTCATTATGTTTCTTTCTCTGTTGTTGGTTATGTACCAAGTAATCACAAAATTGTTCCAATTTGCGCAACAAACACGTCAAATATTCGACACGGCATTGTTCTGTCTTTATCTCATCTTTCTGTTCTTTTCCTCTCTGCACTAGGAGTGCACTAAGCTACACTAGACAATGATTGGATAGGCAAAGATGAACTTTGTTTTCGCGAACCAATCACAGTTCTGGCAAAAACCGAACTGCGCATACGTACGAGTTGAATTGTTGTTAATTTATTATTATTTAATATATTACTATATAATTTAAATTATAAGTCGTGATTTTCGGGACATCTGTATAAAATGAATGGTTGTATGAAACATCACATAGTAAAAACATATTAATTTGTATATTTGTATACTATAACAATTGTTGTGTCATTTAATTTCATAATATATATAATTCATTATTGTGTCTGTAATATCGGACGGGGTCGTATCCGTTGAAGTCGTCTTCCCGAACGGAAGGGCTTGTGAAATTCTGGATTGTCAAAAAGAAGTTCCCGTTTACGTGGCTCGTCCTTGTCTGCCGTGTTAAATTATTAAGGAAAATAATATGTGTTAAAATGTAAATAATACACATTAAATTTTCAATTTCCGTAATGTAGAAGTGAGAAAAAATTAATCTTTTTTTATGGAAAGGATATTTGTGAAGTAGTTTGAACATTCCCGTGCCTATTGGAACCGGAACGCCCATTATAATCGATTCTGAAACGCCGCATATGCTGTCTGTTTGCCCGTAATAAGCCGCATCGAATAAGTGATCCGCTGTTTTCTCGAACTGAAATATTTTTTTTTTTTTTTTTTCATGTGCGTGCATAAAATACTCGTAATATGTGTGTGAAAAATGGAGAAAAATCCTACCGATGCTAAATTTAAAACGGACTCTTTCATTTTTGCCAAGCCTTGTCTCGTGATACCAAGCACTTCTCCCCTGCTGGTCATCAGATCTGACAAGAGCATTAGATGTCGGTAATCAATACTGATACCGTGATTCTCCATTACCGATTTAATTTCCGACATGATGGTCGCTCTGGCCGCCTCAATTCCAAGTGTTTTGAAAACCTGCAATATAATTACGGATTATACGTATATAAAATCTATTTATACAAATATAACTTATTTTTCTTTCGACTTACTTCTATCGTGTTATTAGACGTTGTGTTTTTGCCGAGAACACCAGACGTCGCCATGACTTCTCGAAAATTGTCTCCTTCGACAAATAATTTGAATTTCGTTTTCCCACCAAGATTCTCATTGTGCACAACCACTCTGGAGATTGAGGGCAAGCCCTGTGAACGAAAATAAATTAAGCATAGGATGTCTCAAATTTTAACATAAGAACTTCGAGAGAGTGTCTTCTTACCTTGACTACAACTTTCGGAATGGCCTCTGTCAGTTGACGAAATGGGAAATGTGGAACGTGCTTTTGTTTGTTCGGCCGAATAACAATGAGCGAGTCGCTTATCACGGTTACGTTTTTTTGAGTTAATTTCAATTTGGTCGTGCAGAGTCTGATGAAATGAATTGAATTACGAATTTTTACACGATCTCCTTACGCAGTAACGTGTAATTAATAAAAACGTTACTTTTTATCTCGTGTGGTTTGAAATATTAAAACTATGTTATTTAGAGTTGACTTTTCAAACATACTTACGTATGAGCTATAGAATGAGCGTCGACTTCTATTTTTAACAATTTAATTCTGTCGAGATCCAGTTTTATTATAAGCATGTGTTCGTCGCGTAGAAACGCCTCTTGCATGTATTCGGCTATATCTCCCAACGTGGTCTTCTCGATTCTCGCCTTTACTCGTTCGGCGAATTCGCAGTCCGTGTCATTTACCTGAGAGAAAAGATCAATTAGTACACACTGTAATAAGATCATACATATTTCTTTGCACAACACATGCTTGAGAGGAAGAGAGAGAGAAAGATAATTTATTCACCAATCCTGCTGTTATAATTGGAGTACTGATCTTTGGACTGGCGTTGATAATTTCCTTGATACGCGGCACACCCTGCGTAATATTCATAGCCGCTACCCCAGCAAAGTGAAATGATCGCAACGTCATTTGCGTTCCCGGCTCGCCGATACTCTGCGCGGCGAGCGCTCCCACAGCCGTGCCCGGCTCTATCTTGGCCTTCATGTACTTCTCCTTACACGTGTGAATGAATTCCACCAATTGCGAGACTGTAAAACGCTCAATTTGAGAGACCATCGATGTCGAGTTGAAATTCTGCCGGTAACGCGCTATCTTCTTAGCCACCGATTTCAAAAACGTGCTAAGGAAAAAGATATAATGTACGATATATTATTGAATTTTTGACATTCGGAATGTTGAATAATTATCGCGTTTACGATATCTCGTGTTTCATCGTTTTTTTATTACTCACATTAGTTCCTGTTTGAACTCTTTGCTTAGACAGGCGTACTCCTCGTTCGCGTCATTCAACAATTCGTCGGTGGCTTTGATCACATCGGCGGCGTCCAAAGGCTCTTCATTTTTATAAGGCAACTTGGCCCTCACGTGATCGTACACTCTCTGGTAGTCGACCGGACGATCTTTACCTACGTGATGTGTAAACATGGTCATATTGTATGATTTTTCACACACAGTATAAAAAAATAATATACACGTACCTTCCATGTACGTGGGATCCAGTCGGTCTCCGCCGTATTTGATTTGTACGATGTCGCGCATCGAATTGCGCACCGTCATGTCGTAATGGATGCTCAGATCTTCTAAACTCTTGATCAGTCGTCTCTGCATGTATCCGGTTTCCGCGGTTTTTACAGCGGTATCGGTGAGACCTTCTCTGCCACCCATTGCGTGAAAATAAAACTCTTTCGATTTCAATCCGGAGAAAAATGAATTCTCCACGAAACCCTTGGCCTCGGCTGTTCGCAGTTGCCTCAAAACGTGAGGCACCGCGCGATCCTCGAATCCGTTCGACACCCTACGTCCGTTTATAGCTTGCTGACCTACGCAAGCTGCGAGAACGATGCTCAGAGTTACGGATATTCACACACAAAGCTGTAGAATTTATCACACTGAGAAGACTTTTAATATTATTGCTTACCAATCATCTGAGAGATATTGATGGAGCTGCCTTTACTACCGGAGAGTGCCATAATGAGAGGAGTATTGGAAGAATGCAACTCTCTCACGCAGGCTTTGCCAACATTGTCACGAATTACTGATAGCTCGTTCAGTATCTTCATCTCCACCGTTTCCTCTTTCGAACATCCGGGCTGACAGATGAGGCGACCGGTTTCCATCAATTTAATGTATTCGTTACACTTGGCGTAACTAAATAAATGATATTCGAATTAGCTGTTTGTCTTGAAACAGAATCTTTTGATTCTATACGTGAATAATTATTCATACTGAGTATTCAAAAGATTTTCCTTGGCTTTGACTAAGCCGCGACTAGGTATGACGTCACCGATACCGAGCGAAATTCCTCTCGTGAAATTGAAATGATTCGTTAGTCGCGTCAGCCGCCACATGGCCGTGATCGCGACATCCTCGCCGTAGTCACGCAGCAGAAAATAAAATATATTCTGCTTCGAACCTGAACCAATTGTGGACTTGTCCATCGATCCCGCTAGGAGCTCAGAATTGCGGATGATAACGTCTGTTAAAAAAAAAAAATAATTTGGTGCGATTATTCAACGAGCCATTTGTGACAAAGTAAAAAATTACGATCGTTAAAACTTACAGGAATCGTTAACGCAAAATTCTTCGTTTTTGGTATACGCCTTGCCTTTCGTCTTCAGATTCGCTTTGACAGGACAATCCGGATTCGGTCGCATGATTAGACTGAATATTTGCTTGCCGGTCCATAACTTAATCGGTTTTAAAATTGCGGGTGGAGGAAGAGTTACAACTGTGGTAGCGTCCAAACCGGCCAAGAAGCAAACGGCTAATTTAACCTCCGCGACAGTGAAAAATCTATCCTTTTGAGTTATGAGATAGGCGCCGGTGATGAAATCTTGCGTCGCCGCTATTAGCAACTCGCCGTTGCGAGGTGTAACCAAGTTGGATTTATTCTACAAAGCGAAGTATTTCTAACTATGTTCGTACAACAGTTGTCTGATAATTTAATAATTTTAAGGTAAGAAAATAATAATCATAACGAGTTTATTGATTTTTTACCGCCAGCAGAACTAGCGCTTCTGCTTTCGCTTCCTCGGTCTGTGGTAAATGAAGATTCATCTCATCGCCGTCAAAGTCCGCGTTGTAAGGCGTGCAAACACACTCATTGAATCGGAACGTTCGATGCTGCAAGATCTTGGCTTTGTGCGCCATCAAACTCAATTTATGCAATGACGGTTGTCTATTGAACAACACCAAATCGTCATCCTTGAGATGCCTCTCAACAATGTCACCGTACTACAAAATATAAAAAAAACAAAGAAACGCAAGATAAAAAGATATAATTAAGAATCGCAGCAATTAGCATTGTTTCTTCCACTTCGCAGAAAAAGTGTTATTTATCTAGATTGATAAATCAACATAAAAAAAGTTTCAGACTATATAAAGTATATTTCAATATATGTCAAGAGACAAACTACCTGCAATTCTTGAGCGACTTTTAACCGATCGGCATATCTGAGATATCTTCTATCTTGTAAATTCTTGTATTGTATGTAGTTTGCTCCAGGATGTTTATCAGGACCGTTTCGAACTAACTTCCGCATCAATTCTATATTCGATGGATTGACTCTTTCAGGATATGTTAACGTCATTGCAATGTATATGGGTACACCAACCTGATGAAAAAAAAAAGATTTATATATACGATATTGCAATGACAGATCAAGTTATTCTCTCTCTGATACACTTGCTTGATCTATTCGAAGATTTGGATCAGGTGAAATCACTGTACGAGCAGTAAAATCAACGCGTTTGCCAGATAAGTTTCCTCTGAAACGACCTTGCTTGCCCTTTAATCTCTGTACTATGCCTCTGGTTCTTTCTTTCGGCTAAAACAATCAGTCACTGTGTAGAAAAAAAGACAGAAAAATCAAACAAATCCTATCTAATGTTTGAAAAATAACTTACTTTTATGTGTTTAGGTATCCCAGACATGTCGCCATTAATGTAAAGTCCACAATGCAATTGCAAGTACTCCCAAACGTCCATTAACTGCTGTATATTAGCACCGGTTATTGCCTTGCGAATGCCCTCATTAATAATTGCAATTTTTGATACCGTCATTGTCAGAGAATCCTCGTTTGTACCAATTTTCAGTTCAGACGCAACGCTAGGTCTAATGCAAATTGGCGGTACAGGAATCCTCGTTAGTATTAAGTTCACCGGCGTTGCACTCTTTGAGTCCATTAACAAAAGAAACATATCACCCGTCGGAATTCTATTAAACAACTCGCGAACCTTTGAAGAAAATATATGAGATATAAAATTTTTCTTTTTGCGTACGAGAAATAATTAAAATTGCATAAGAATGTTAAAATCGTACCACATTAGGATATAAATTTTCATCAAAAACAGAACGATAGTTTTGTTCTATTACATTCTTAAATTCTTGATCGTGTTCCATTGCTGGGCTCAATTCGGTCAATTTGTTTTGAATGATGGGATCTGTTTTCTTCAAGTTTTTGTAAGTCTCATGTACAATCTGGAGAAAGCCAGACTTCTTAACAGGGCCATTGTTCGCCTTGCAATTTGGACACTCCGTCTTTTTTTTCGCCTTTTCCCAAATTTGCTTACGCAATGCCTTGCGAGTTAAATATCGCAGGTTTTGATTTTGTATTTTATGAAAAAAATATCTTCTCTCGTCATTCGTCAACAATACATGGGCGCATTTCTGGAAATTGATTTTGTTCATAAAATTTGCAATTAACACAAATCTCAACGGATTGTCTTCGATATTACCTTACAGATGGTTTGCAAGATCTGTATGACTGATCTGAAATAGCCACAATGAAAAACTGGCATTGCTAGATCCATATAGCCAAAGTGTCCTACGCATTCATTTAATTTCTTCCCACATGTTTCACATTCACCTTTCATTGAACTTAATCCCTGTGTGAATAAATTGATTTTATTAACTTTCCATCTGTTACACTCTCACTAGACAAAAGAAAAAATGTTTACCATGCGTCTATCAAGCGGTCCATGTACAAATGGAGTGCGTTCTGAATCCTCATTGTACAGATGGTTGCCAATAACTTCTACATTGGCTTGTATCTGCATGTTGTGCATGCTGTCCACTCCAAAAGATATATGAGAGCTAAACAGATGTGTAAGTATAAAGCAAAATTATATAAATAAATAAAAATTATTAAATAAATAAAAATTATATAAATTAAGATTTGAAAAAATTAATATCTTGTAACAAAAATGGCTGTCGTGCGTTTAAACTTCGCAGGCTTGAAGTCGATCTTTTTTCTATCTTTACTATCGAGTGGCCTAAAAGTTCATTTTATTTAAAAAAAACAATAATTTAGCAAAGACAGACTGCGTGTTATCTAGCAATGGGTTTAATGGCATCATAGTAAAATGAACATATGTACGTACACTTCACTGGCGACATGTGTTTCTCTGAATTGCTCCTTAACCATGATTGCAAGTATCTATTTAAAATTATAATTTAAATCACTTTTTTGTAAAATATACAAAATTTATTTGCGGCACAGGTTGGTGGCATCCGACAAATGTGCTCAATGTTGCTTGACGTCGCTTGTCCTCAGTGATCGAACGTCGAACAGTAAGCAGAAAATACCAACGTGTTCAGCTTTGACGCGTGTTTTTTCACACCATAGGTTCTTTTTCCATACACTAGCTGTACTAGTTCAGTCTATCTTTTTCCTTCTAATATGGATAAAAAAAAAGATAGACTGTGAACTAATGCAGTCAGTGTATGAAAAAAGAACAAACCTCATGCTTCGACGTAACCTGTAACTTAACCTAACCGGTTACAGCAATCAAACAACTCCGACTTGACGTTGGAGACCTCGTGTGGCGAACGCGCGAGCGCTTCGAACGTCCAATGACGGTTGAACAACACGTGTAGAGAGGAAATTTTCAAATTTCTTTGGAAGACATTATTGCACACCAAAGCGTACACATGTGTTAATTTTATTATTACATAAAAACAAAGTTCGTACAAGTTTAATAATTCTACAATTTATCTCTCAAATTAGATGTGTACACAACACTATTTACTTGCAATAGCGTGTATATAGCTTCAGTATTATCAATAGTTGAGAGATACATAAATAGAACAGATACAATACAAAATATAAAATGGAAACAAATTATATGTACATAATTTTTTTACATGAATTAAGCACTAATATAAATATACATCATAAGTTACTTAAATGACAGATGAAAAAAACTAATACGAGTTGCCTAAAATATTGCTCACAACTTTATGTACAAAAAATTCTTCTCGAGTATGTAACAGAACAGCAGATCTTTTTCAGTAAGCAATAATCGGTTTGTGTAAAGCAAACATTTTTCATATCGAGATCGCCGTAGCTCTGACAGCAGCGCTTAGCAAAGGATTCGGATCTGGTTCTTCCGTCAGGATGTTAACTTTGACCCATTCACGCTGTTTATTGCTTTGTCGCAGCGCATCGATAACTGCCTGTACGTACAGGCCATCCTCAAATGTGGAAGCGGAGAACACCGGCTCCTTGATCCAACCCCTCTTGTCTTCCACCGACTGAAAGGCCTCCCTCAAAGCAGCGATCATCTTCCTGAGTCCTTTGATATAAGGCTTCGGAATGGAGTCGGCAAGAGACAGAGATATCCCCTGCAAATCATCTGGATCTTGATATAAGATTTCTTCTTGCCCGTTGCGACACCCGGACAAGTCTCCGCCACGCACAACTAAATGATTTCCACCGCCGCATATCAACACTTCCTGGGACAGCTGTCCCTGCAAATGATTGCTCAGAGTAGCTGTCACCAAGGTCCCATTGCTCAATTCCATTTGAAAACTGCAGAAATCCGGAGATGTGACATGCCTAATCCCATTGATGTGCTTGGTCGTTTGAGTAAATGTTCTCACTACGGCGTGCACCCTCGCAGCTCGTTGTCCCATCAAATGGAAAATCAAATCTATGACATGACTGCCCACCAGTGCTAAAATTCCTCCACCCATTGTATCATCGCACAGCCAGTCGTAACCTGAAGAAAAAGCCAGTTTTTACATTGAAAGCTTAATCAGAAAAACAGTTGTCTATGTTGATTCTTCCTGTGCTCTTACCATTGTGCAACAAACTTCCCATATGTACCCGTACTTCGATAACTGTTACTGGCCCACCTAGATAATTATCTTTGAGCGCCTTCTTCATGTGCACGAAAGCTGGCAGAAACCTTAGACTGTGATTGACTATGCTGATCAGCGAGGGATAATACTGCGCAGCTCGCACCATTTTCAAAGCTTCTCTTTGGCTCAAGCCCGCGGGTTTGTCGCATACAACGTGCTTGCCTATACCTAGCGCTTTAACAGCGATCTGCGAATGTAAGCTCGGCGAACACATAATGAAGATTAAATCCACATCCTTCCTAAGAAGAACGTCGTCAATGCGACTCGTGTGGAACGGTATTTCGAGATCGCTTGCCACTTTGGAGACTTCCGCCAGTGTGCGACCCCATATAGCTTCAATTTTGAAACCCTTCTCTCTCAGAAACGGTATGATTATTCTCACGATACTGCCCGTGCCAAATACACCAATACCTGGCAAAGTCATCCTGAGTGTGCAGAAAGACTCGAGTTTTTCCTTTCTTCTTTTCCACAGCAAATGTAACCTGTCAATACACAACGTGGCTCATGTAGTTTGTATTTCCATCGAGAAGTGAGAAAAATCTCTAGCACAATTTACTTTCGCAGATTTGCTTGCGTATTATTAGATATACGTCTTCATTCTTTTGAGACCGTGAAGTGTACTTGCGTTTTTCAAAGACTGTTTATGTTTATCGCGCATCGCTCGGTAAAAACCTGTGTTTACAGCAGAAAAAAAGCGGAAATTTATATTCCGTTCTCACAGTTGAGATTATTTTAAAGGTTAGTTCACAGTCCGATCCAACAAAGTATAGTGGGAGATCAACCAATCACAAATAAACAAGCTTCCATTTTTGTTCCACAAAAACTAATAATCCTTTTTAAAAGTTCTTTTTATTAAAAAAATAAACTTTGCCTTGGTAATAATAATTCTTTTTTAGACAGCACAGGAACACCAATATTGCAACACATTTGGAGCGAAGAAACAGAAACCAGCGACTTCTTCAGACTTTATAAACAACCATTTTTGTTTTTTACTTATAATTTTTTATTAATGTTTTTTAAAAACAAACTTTTATATAATATAATTTTCATGTGTGTACATATCCTGTATGTTTTGTATAGTTTGTATACAATTTGTTTATATACATTTTGCATGCAATTTCAACATTTTATTTTACATTTTTGTGCATGAAAAATTTCTTATCTTCTTTCTTAAACACGACTTGTAAGTCCTGATCCTCTTTGTCACTATAACACTTCACCATTCAAAGAATAATTTTCATATTTTATTTTTTCTATTAATTTTGTTTTAAATTGAAAGACTCATTATCCAATAAAATATTTATGAATATCGTTATTTCATCTTTCAAGTTAGTTCAGAATTTTACAATACGTGTTCACAAATATAATAATATTAAGAGAGCTAATTGGCATTGGAATAGCATTGTGTTCTTAAGATATTCGTTGAAAAAAATCCGAGATTTTTTTTTGGCCACTTTTTTTCGAGAGTGAGTTTGATTTACACGATTCCAGGGATTGTTTCTTTACAGATTTACTGTCATTCGATTCCGTAGATTCCAACAACTCGGATCTCATTTTCTTCGGAACGTCTTGATCAGAAGTGGTACTTGGAGCAATCGAATCTTCCGAAGTCAAAAGGTTCACGTTGTTGTCCGACTTATCTGCTAATTTACTTGGTTTGTTTTCTTCCTCAACGATGTAAGTATTTAGAAAATAATTGTTTTCTATATCACTGTACTGTGCAGTTTTACAATCGTTCGCTTCTTTATCGGAGATTGTGGTTTTGTCATTGCAGAGATTCTCCGTATTCATTGGAGCGTTATCGCTGCTGTTGTCGTCGTAACTCTCCAGCCAATTAATGATTTTTTCTTCCTTCGTTTCCTTTTTCTTATCTTTCGAACAATGATATCGCTTGTTATCGACATTTTTGTTTGGAGTCGCGATTTTATTCTTCTTGCACGAGTTTGCCAACGGACTTTCCGATTTTGCAGGGAAATAATTGCTCGACGATTTTATCCTACTTCTGTTGTACAAGAAACAATAAAAATCCGAAGAAGCTGGTTCTCGTTGGTACTCCAATAGTATTGAATAAAGTCGTCCTGTGTAGAATGCATGTAAATGTAATTAATAAGTTTCATATATATGTGTATTATAAAGCGAACAAATCAAATAAATACCAATGTCGATATCATGTTGAATTAGATGCGCGTATATGGTCGCCACATCATCTCTCAATTCTGTATTTCCGAAGGTGAAATAGACCACAGATCGGGATGCAACTCCCGCCGCCATCAACTGTATCAATACTTTCAATTTTGGATTTCCACGATACGCTCCACATCCCCAGTTTCCCGTCGCAATTGCGGGCAGATTAGTTTGAGCATTAGGCCGAACGAATCCGACATAAGCCTGTGAAAAAAAAAATAATAATTTATCACTTTGAAGAATTAAAAACACTAGTTTAAATAATTACAGTGTTACTCAATGCCAATGAAATACAAACTTTATTAAGTTCACGAATTATGTTATCTGTGCTGAATTGCGATAAAGGTTGTCCGAAACGAAGGGCGTCAATGGCAACGACAGATGTCATACGTCTGCCGCTACTGTCCCTTGGTGTATCGTCAATAAAGTCTCCTGTCCATTTGAAAGTATCGCTGTAACCTTCGTATTTGCTATAACGCTCAACGCCACTGACGATGAGCGCCTCCGTTTTGTCTAATTCTTCCGCAACTAACATAGTGACTAGAAGTTCCGGACATATGACAAACCGAATTTCTTCTTGAACACAACCGAAACCTAGCACGCCTCCACCGACGTATCTATTCCATTACGAATAAAAAAGAGAGAATAATAATAAATAATTTATTATAGTAATTACTTATATTTCACTCAAATAGATACACACAAGTTACAATAAAGCTTACCTGTTTGCAAAGTCCATTTGAAGCATTCCAGCTCCTTCATTTTCAATGGTACCTTTACTCGTTATATGCAACAGTGGCAATTTCTGATGTTGCGCGTCCCACTTTGGACAATTTTCCGGGGGAATGTAACGTCTCTCAATTGTTATTGCACCTTCGGGTGCTGCTCTACGTAAAAGTCACAATGTAATCGCATTTACATCGCACTCAAGCTACATGTTCAAATAGTAAAATCGAAGCCGATATTCTCACAGTCGGATTTTATTTTTAAGATCGTCATCTTCATGGATCTGTTGCCAACGACTCGCCATTTCTTAAAATAAACTTGAGATGATCTCAAATATAAGATTGGACTATGAAAATACCGTCCTGTATGTGTAAAAGCACTCGCAACTTTACCTTTAGATGTTACTCTTCTGAAGTAATGGAGAAGACATTTGATTTTCTCCATGACCGACTCAACTCGCCCACGTCTCTTTTTATTATTAGCAGCAAACAATCTAGAATATAATAATCAAGAGAAAAAAAAGATATGTCTCCATTATGTGATTGTATAAAAGAAACTTCAAGCACTTTATACCTATAATAAACAGCAAACGTATTTTAAATTATTTAAGGTATTACCTGTTAAAATTAATATGAGGATATGACGCATATTCCGATTGCTGATTTCTAGAATTTCGTCTAGGGAATGTACAGAAAAATGCGTTTGCTAGCAATGATGCTACTTGCAGCTGACTTAAGCTGATAGATTTGTTGGTGTGACGTTTCAAGAGAGGTACTGCGCCAGTTAACAGCACAGGAAGTTGCAAAGCAAGTTGGACCAGTTTTGGCAGTAAGGTTTCAAAAAAAAGGTTTGTCTCTTCCACTTCCATAATCTTTGTTCAGGAGAGATTGAAAGAAAGTACAAAATATAAATAATTAACCATAAAATATAAATTTGTTAATTAGAATTATGTGTGTCAAATAGCATGATGCATTGAGCACAACATACCTCTGAAAAGAAATGATGAAGCGCTGCAAAATTCCAGCGCTGTGCATATATTTCATTGTACGAAAGTATAGCGCTTTCCAATTGTTGGCTGGAAAGAATGTTTCTCAGTAAAGCTTCCTGAATAATTTCCCATCTGTTTCTATAGGAACAGTTTCCACCTTCCTAAAATAAGATAGATTCCAAATGTCTTCTTTTCTTCACTTTGAGATCTTAATTTCAATAATATAGTTTATATATGAATATATACCTGCTCTATTGGATATAAACTATGTGCAGAATAAGGCATTCGTACGTAATCTTCATTCCACTTGTCAACCTGATATGTTGGATATGGTTTTAGCGGCCCATTTGTAGGTAATGGTAACTACATGATCAAAAAAAGATATATGATGTAAAGAATGTAATCAAGAATGTAATTATGGTCTCTTCTATCAAACAATTGTGTTTAACAATTTATTAAACAATATTATTATGTGTGTATAAAATTGTACCATAAACAGCACAGTGTGACAAGAAGAAGCAACAATTGGTGGATGCTCTTGAAACTCATATACGCCAAGACCTTTGTTTATTTCTTCCAAACTCATGCATTTCCATTCAGGTACGTCATTAAAATGCTCTGGTTCGTTAGTACCAATAGACATGGAACTTGCTTCATCATAAAAAAACATTTATACAATTAATAAATACTGTCACAAACAAAATATAAATGAAGAAGGTAAAGAAAAACATGCAATGCACAATCTTACAAGTTGAATTGACATTGGGAGTGTCCAGCACTTCCTCCATTTCATCTAAGAATAAATCCGGGGACAACGGTTCGTCAAATGTCTTTTCTACTTCTGACATTTTGTATATATTTCACAGATTAATGCAAAACAGTCCAGAGTGTAGCACAACAGGTATCTGATGCTACATGTAATGATACCGCTCGCTTTTAAACGAGAAAGTTACGAGACCAACTGCAACAAGGCGCAACATTACATGTACAATAAAATTTCATAATAACTCAATGGGAGTAAAAGGAAAACCCATCTGAGCAATCTGGATTCTAGGCTTTCCCAGTACAACCGCAACAATTCGCGGAACGGGAACGCGGAAAAAGATTTGTCATATCAACGGAATACACAGCAAAATAGAGCGCGATCTAAGTGTCTACTATGGAAGTACATAAATACATAGTATACAAAACATCGTAGTTCTATCGCAATTCCGACAGAGTTTCCACTCGATTTTGAGAAGAAATTGACCAATCGCGTCGATCAATTGACCGAAATGTTCCAGTGCAATTGGTCAATTCTCTCTTTTCTGATTTCGGACGTCGATTCTCAGCATCGTGGATACAAAATGGGTCTATAAATACCTTCTCTAGAGAGCGTTTCTTTTTTTTATCTAATCAAGAACTAGCCAACCACACCGGTGAACGATGTTACAACAGAAACGGCGCGTAAACGTTCACGATTTACGTCACCAATGACGTTGGCTCTCCAATAAAATTTTCTTAATCGTCGAGTCTCGTCAATGAGCCCACCTGTCATTCCTCCTCGTTTCGAACAAAAACACAACTGGCTTTTAAACAACGAGGGAAGAGCGGCGTGGATCACATGACCGTCTTATTGACGTATCGCACGTTTGGCCGCGAACAACTGTCAAATACCGAAGATGGCCGCTGCCACTGAAGTATTTTACCGAGTCTCTCGTGTCCGTGCGTATCGACATGACAGTTTGCCGACAGAGAGCGTAGAATTTCCCGAGCTGGTTGCGCGTTCCAGGTAAAAATCCTCCGGTTTATCGTGCGTGCGGTCAGCGATGCGTGTAATCTCAGTCAGAGGATGTTATTTCTCGGGTGATATTTATGGGCGGTTTCGCGACGTGTGAGTGTGTGTGTGTGTGTGTGTGTGTGTGTGTGTGTGTGTGTGTGTGTGTATGCGGACGAATCAGTAGTGGTGTGAGATCGCGGCGCGGCTAACATCTCGTCAATTTGACATTTTGAGATCGGACGCAGACGGACGTAAATATATACCAGATGCTCTCGGCGCTGCCATTGATCTCCGCGCGTTGACCGCCGAGTAGAAACTCGGAACTGTCAAAAGCTGGTTGTCGCGCGCCGAGCGCGAACGATATGGCGAGATCGTTGCCCGTTTCGCGCAAAGTCGTGCCATTTTCACGCGCTCCACGCTGCTCGATGTGTTAACATCATCCGCGATCATGTCAACGCGACAAGTGTCCGGACGCGTTTACTAATGGTTCACCGTTATCATGTACTGCTGTAACACGCCGCGTGTCTCACCTCCGCTTGCCGATTGTTTTAAGTATTTAATCAGTGTGTTTTTTGACGCTTGATTTGCGTTAACGGCTGTGCGCGGCTGTGTGTGTAAGTATGTGTACGTGCGTGTGTGTGTGTATACGTACGATGTATGTATGTATGTATGTATGAATGTATATATGTATGATGTATGTATGTATGTATGTATGTATGTATGTATGTATGTATGTATGTATGAATGTATATATGTATGATGTATGTATGAATGTATATATGTATGATGTATGTATGTATGTATGTATGTACACACAACATACGTGTCTTTCATTTTGCGTCGTTTGGTTTTTTTGAGCACGTTGACTTTCACGTCTCGATTCATTAAAATAGCTTATTCATATTGATTAGTTTTGTATTGATCCGATTCTCTCTTTCTATCTCACCCTCTCGCAGAGAAAGAGAGTTTGTATTGTTTATTTTTGAAACATTCTCTTGGCACACATATCGCGATTGTGTTCAATAATTTTGCAAACTTGTAGTGATTAAAATAGTATTAATTTTTTAATTGAGTTTTGTTTAATATCGCGGTTGAGAAAAAATAATTTTCTGAACCACTAGGAATGACCATAGTGATAATTAAATAAACACTTAATGATAATTAGATAAACACTTTTTACATAAACATTTAATGAAAACGCTCTTATATAAAGGTAGAAAAAAAAAATGTAAAATGCCAACCAAGGAATGTTTGATTTTCAGCAAATTTTAAGTATGAACATAATGCGCAAATTACGAGGCGGCACCAGTGTCGGAGGTATGGGTTCAAGCAGTACCGGTGGTTTAGACGATTGTGCGGGAGGTACAAATCCTCAACACACCGCTCTGGGGCTTATGCATCTCAAGAAACTATTTTCCGAATACACCCACCCACCACATCCTCTCTCTGATGCTGAACGTGACGACAAATTGTACAACATGTTGCCATTGTTTTGCAAGGTAGAGAAAAACACAATATACAAATTCTTGTTATAGTATTCCTATGTGAGTGTTCGATCATGTGTTTCAGTTCCTTTATTTTTTCTCTCACAACAACGCAATTGCAAGAAGAGCACTTTGTTCTTTTCAGGTATTTGGATCTAGTCCGTCAGGAGATATGAATGAAAAATTCTGGGACATTTTGGTATTCACGCAGCAAGTATCAAGACTGATGGTATCTGAAATCAGGAGAAGAGCAAGCAACCAGAGCACCGAAACAGCAAGTTGTGCCATTGTAAAGTTTTTAGAGATCGAGAACAGCGAAGAGTCGAGCAATGGCTGGATGTTGTTGTCGGCGTTGAATCTGTTGGCGGCGGGTGATACTTCTCTGATACAAGTGAATTTGAAGTTTATCTGGTTAAGTACAGCCGATACGATGTTTCTATCATGCGATTGTTTTCTTATTTGCAGGCCATGACCGCTGCTTCAGTCCCGTCAACTTTGGTGAAATGTTTGTATTTGTTCTTCGATCTACCCGAGATGAATGAGGAAGATGCTGATATTACAGATGCCAATAGTGAATTCACTCCTAGAGAACGTAGGATACTATTACAAAAAATATTTGTTCAGGTGATAAAGAAAATTGTCTACACACGCGTAAATCGTATAATTTCTTCAAACATCTGTTTTTCATAACAGATTAATTTGTATTGCTTCACAGTTATTGGTAAGATTATGTAGTCATCCGTATCCCGCAGAGGAACTTGCTCGTAAAGATGATCTGACCTTATTATTCTCAGCAATAACCAGCTGGTGTCCGCAGTATAATATTATGTGGCGCAAAAGTGCCGCCGAAGTTTTAATGACATTGTCACGACATGGTCTTACACAGAATGTAGTTGCCTATATTCATAGTAAGAACGTTATCATATTTGTGTTATTATATTCATGTAAATTGCGATCAAATGATTTCTGTCATTTAACATCCTCACGTATCTTACAGATAAAGGATGCATAGCACTCTGTATAGATAATATGCAACGTGTACCTGAGCTGGCACCATTAGAAGTTGTAGAAATGTTCGTAACAGTGTTCTGTTTCTTGAAAGATTCCAGTGACGTTTCCCAAACATTGCTGGATGACTTTCGTGCTTGTCAAGGTTATATTTTTTTGTCCGAGTTTCTGTTAAAGTAAGTAAATCCTCCCATAAACATGAAGACAGATTGATTAATTGTTGTTGCGCATTGATGCAAACGGGAAACAACTCCGCAGACACGCTCCGTCGAGATTAGAGCAAGATAATAGGGCGGAAGCACAAGATGCTATCCGAAACTTGGTCCTAATGTTAGCATCTCTGACGATGTGCGGCCATACGGAGCTCAAACCAAGTCAAGCTAGTATGGGTTCTTTATTTCAAATGCTTGGATTCACCTTGCCACAACCCAGCAATAGAGGTAATTGTATTAATAAGATGTTGCGTGTAAATTATATCAGCATATATATATATATATGCTGATACGTATATATATATATATATATACGTATATATATATATATATACGTATGAAATGAAAATAAATGCGCTTTTTGTTCACAGGTGGAAGCGTCAGAAATATTCACGCGTTTCAAGTGTTGCAATCTGTATTTGTGAAATCTAATTCTCCGCTTCTGTGCTGCACTATACTGGACGCGATATCTAGCGTTTATCACAGTGACAATGCGAATTATTTTATCCTCGAGGGACAAAACACCTTGTCACAGTTTGCCGAGAAGATTCATTTGAAAAATCCGGAGATACAAGAAAAATTCTTTCAGCTGTTGGAATTCATAGTTTTCCAACTTAATTTCGTTCCGTGTAAAGAGCTCATATCTCTCTCTATTTTATTGAAAACAAACAATTCAGTTTCTTGCAGTATTATGTGTATGGAAACACTTCAAAATATACTCAGGTAATTCCAAGATATACAACGAAAGCAAGTTTTTCACTTTGCAATTAGATAAAATACGATAGAATGTCATATTCTAAGTGAAAATTGTTTGCCCGTTACAGACACAACACTATATTTAAAGATGTTTATAGAGAGGTTGGTTTGCTGGAAGTTTTTGTGACTTGTCTTCATCGGTACGCGACATTACTTAAGGATAAGCAAGCTGCGATAGATCAAGGATTAGGTAACTTCAATTAAAGTTAATTGTTTGATCTGTACATTGTTTTGTTATCGGTTGTTTTGAATCACTCGATCTGATTTTTAGAATACACAATATGCCCTGAGGATGAACGATTGGGTGCCTTAGTAATGGAGGCTTTAACAACGTTATTAGCGAGTAATGTTCAAAACGCGAATGTCTTTAGAGAATGCGGCGGCGCACGTTGTGCTCATAATCTAGTGCCCTATGTAGATTGCCGGTATCAAGCGCTTGGTATTGTAAGAGAATTGATACTCAGCGCGGGTGGTGATGACGACATGGCTACGCTTTTGGGAGTTATGCACTCGGCACCTCCTAACGCATTGATTCTAAAGACACATATATTAAAAGTGAGTTTTCCTCATCTCGCTTTGTTCATCTTCACAAGTGGACTCGCTAATGTGGATCGCTTTTCAGTCTTTGCTAGCCTGTTTACGAGAGTCGCACAGAACCAGAACGGTTTTCCGAAAAGTCGGGGGCTTCGTTTACGTAATGTCGGTCTTGGTGTCTCTGGAGGGTCAATTGGGACCGCAAAGACTGGAAAAAAACGAACCGTATAACGACTCGCAGAGAACTATGCAGGACGAAAGCCAATTACTAATTTTACTACATATAGTATTTTATACCATAAGCACCGCCATGCGATTTGAACCAGCGAACGCAAAATTCTTTCATCACGAGGTACACAAATCATTTATTGTAATAATTACATACGTACATTGTTAATTCTCTTGTTATTTGTTGTGTGAAAACTAACTTGTAGATCTGCCAATCGAGTTTGTGTGATACTTTACGTCTTCTTGGTTGTTTTTCGACACAAACAAAAATCACCGAGACGGATACGATACCAACTATGAATTATCACAACATGCTGGTGTCATTATTCACCGGGAACGTGTTGGAACCGGTATTTCCGGATGATATGCCAAAAACGTTAGGATACGCCTGTTTATTGCTGCGTCTGCTTTACGACGTGGCGCTCGATTCATTCGATAAACCGAATTTGGCTAACGTAGGACTAAGATCTCCAAGTCACAAACAAAATAGTTCGGAGGTACTTTTTGATTCGAGCACCAACGTTTTTTATGTTAAAATCAATGAAGATGTATTGATTGATGAGACTGTATATAATTTTCAGCCACACAAGTCATTCGATTCTCCCGGAAGTGGCAAGAGATGTATTATAAATTCCTTAAACCTCAACCCACCCGCGCCCGAGCCAATTGTAGTTCATCCTGGCATAGTGGTCGGAATGCTCCATTTACTTCCCTCTATATCCGAACCGAGTAATCCGCAAATGGCATTGGCGTTACAATTGTACGTGGCGGAGATCATCAAGAGCTTGGTGCGATCAGAGAGAAATCAGCAAGTGATGTGTGAAGCCGGTATGGCTGGGGAATTGTTATCTGTAGGTAGAATCGCTTTGCAAGATGAGACGCATCCGCTTCATCAACCTCTGCAATACATCATAGAGAGACTTGCGGCGCAATCATTGGAACCAAGAGATCTAAGGTGAGATTAAAATATAAACGAGAAGAAAGTATCAAAGAATTATGTACGTATAAATTGTCAGTGTATCCACGATTTAATCTTTTTCCTCTAGAGAATTTTTACGTTTGGGCGATCCGTTGTGTTGCATTTCGTTAGACGATATCGAGCAGAACAAGCCTAGGGGAGGACCAGTTCCTCTAACGCGAATTAAGACATTGGTATCGATGACGACACCCAAAGACTTCAGGGCTCACGGTTCGTGCACTTTACCGCCTTTTGTGGAACTAGATATGAGCGCTGAGGGATTTGCGTGTCTGTATCTACCGAGCGTTGCTCCGCAAAGCACCACACCACCCACCGTTGTGTCTGCAGACAATAGTGTACTGGGAGGAATTGGATCAGGTAAATACATATATAACGTGTATGTGTGTAAGATGTGATTGCATAGAAAAGAATTTATTTTCAGGCGATAGATTATTC